>VZTL01070456.1:0-27540 GCA_013400535.1 Scopus umbretta
GAGATCATCTAGTCCGACCGTCACAGGTCCCCGTCTGTCCTGCAGCGCTGGGGCTGTGGGGATGCTCGTGCCCCGCCGTGGGGAGGGAGGGGAGTGCGAAGGGAGGGAGGCAGGCTGGCTGGTAGGCAGCACGATGCTTTCTGCTGGTGGGAGCTTTCTGCTGTTCGTATCTGCCTGCTCTTTCGGAAATAGCTCTGTGGTGGGGAGGAGCAGAAGGGAACCTGACAGACGGATTCAGAAGGTACAGGACCTCCATGAGAGGTTTTCTCTGTACTGGGCAGAGCTGCCAGCTGGACGTTTCCAAACATTTCCAGTGTTTCCAAAACAGTATGTATCCCCAGTTCCCGAACGTTTGCTGAAGAAAAGACCAGCCAAGATTTAAAAAAATTAGACTTTTAGCAACAAATCCTTTATTCACTGACCTCAAGACAATCTGCTGCTGTCCCACGCCATGAGGACATGGATGCGCAGACACACGTACGCACTTGGGGAGGCAGGCTCTGTGGGGCACCCCGGCGTCGAACAGGTACGCGTGATCTCCCCACGCTCTGGGCGTCCCATGAGATGGCACTGCTGAGATACTCAAATCAGCTGTCAGGTGGGCTTCTGGGGTTTATACTTCAGAATTAGAGGCCGTGTTAATAGGAGATTTTTTTCTTTCTTAAGTGCTATCAAAAGTGATTTCTTTTGTAGGCGATAAAATTTTGGGGACAGAAATAAAACCCTGTTGGCACAAGTGCTAGGAAGCAGGTCAGCTGCCAGAAGGAGAAGCAGGCATGGCTGGCTGAGGAACAGCACAGAAGCCTGCTGCTCTCCCCACCCCTGCGCAAGAAGTAGGGAGCTGGAGCCGTGACCAGGGTCCAGATGACTCCGCACAGCTGCACGAGCAGTCCCTGCGCGCTCCGCTGCCTGTGCCGAAACTCTCATCGCCTTCCGCGGGAGCAGGGCAGGAGGGGGGTCCCTCCTCTGCTCCTCCTGCGCACCCGTCTCATCACGCCCTGCGTTCAGCAGCGCTGCTCAACCCGCGCAGGCGTCCCCGCGGGCTCCCCGGGCCTCGCCGCTGCCGTGGGAGCCTCCTCGCCTGCGCCGTGCGCCTGTTTCGTCGCTGGGCTTTGTCCTGGTGGCGGGTGAATCCATGCTCGTCCATCCGCACCGCGTGCAGCAAAGCTCATTCGAAACAGAGCTGCGGGTTTCCTGCTGGAAAACACGTTTCTGGTTCTGCCCCCGTCACCGCTGCGCTGCAGCCATGGGCCTCAAACACAACACCGCTCGCTGTGCGCGTGCAGCAGTTCTGTAAGTGGCGGGCCCTCTCCCCAGCGCTGCTCAGGTGTCAGCTTGCATTAGGCTTGCAGTTGTTTATAAACACTTGGAAAATGGCACCCTAATTCAGGACTAGATGACTAGGTGGCTGGCCCTTGTGCGGCTCCAAGCCTCTCTAAGTGGAGAGTGGATGGTGGTGGTGTGAAAATGTTATTCTGATTGAAGAAAAATACTCTGAAACTCGGGCTTCTCTGATACTAGCAATTCTCTTCCAGTTTCTTTTTTGGCTCTGCGAAGTCAGATAGTACTAAAATACCAGTAATGAGCAGACTGAACAAAGATGTTGTTAAATAAGTTGATGTGATTAAAAAAAAAAAGTTAGAGAAAAGCATTTGTAATGTGTTGCTGAATATTGCCACTCTTTGGAAACGACAGAAGGAAACCCTGAGTTTGGATTCGTACCTTTAATTAGTAATATCTTGATACAAACGTAATGGCTTGCAGTATGTCTTTTCACAGAGTCTTAAAGCATGTCAGCTGTTTCTCAGAAAGCAGGATTTCCTAATGTCGTTCCCAAATGTGCATTTTTAGTACCGTAATCATACAGCCCAGTGTTGTAACAAATAACTTCGCTGGCTCCTGAGAATATGCAAATATTCTGCCTTGCTTTTCTTAGTGGCTTCAGTCTGGCAGATGTTTGTTCACGTGAGCTGTAGTTCACGTGGTGGTGGCAGAAGACCATGTAAGGTCTAAGAGCGGCCACAGAACCACTGCGTGGAGCGTTAACATCAGTATGAAGAGGAGCAGCACTTTTCTGGATGGGTGTCTTAGTACTTGTAGGTAAGTAATTGTGTAGGGATGTGGTGGAAGCAGGAGCTCGTCAGTAGACCAGTCGTTTCAGTCTCTGTTTCCTTAGACCCATATCCAATGATTTCATCTGTGTGGTGGTTCCCGCTGTACTTTGTCGTTAGCTTTCTGTGTTGGTGACCACAGGATCATGGACTGGTTGAGGTTGGAAGGGACCTCCAGAGGTCATCTGGTCCAACCCCCTGCTCAAGCAAGGTTGCTGAGAGCCAGTTGCCCAGGACAAGTCCAGACAGCTCTTGAATATCCCCAAGGATGGAGTCTCCACCACCTCCCTGGGCAGGCTGTGATATCAGTGGGAACGCTGTCTGAACTGGCTCAGGGAACGGATTTGCGTTAAAAATGCCTGCCTGCAAAGAAGTGGAGGGAAACGAGCAGGTGGCAACTTGACACCCACAGTGCTGCCGAGACAAGGATACGTAGGACCACAGCCTCCGGAGTAAGATGTGGTCCAGCCTCTCCCCTGTGTCCCCTCTCCCACCTCGAGGGCACGCACAGGAGTGGGACAGAAGTTTCATCCCTGTAATCCCACCTCTGTGCCGGAAAAGGCACGAACTGGAGTTTTCTCTTCCATGTGTGGGTGCACACACCGGCATCATGGAGCTTGCTCCAGGTCAGCAGCCTGAAACCACCATCTAGGAGAAGATGATTAAATGCTCCTGCCTTCCTGACAGGCAGTTCCCCGCTGCGGGCCCAACCCAGCCTGGCTGCTGGCCACCCTGTGCGTGGGGCTGCCGGTAGATGCCATGGATGGATGGCCCTGGAGAGATCGCAGACTAATGGCCGAGATGCCCAGGTGTGCCTCGGCAAGGACTTTGTCTTAGGTGCTGGCCTGATTTCTTCCTCGGCTGACTTCTGCTCCCTTGGCTTATGTTAGAAAGCTTATACCATAGCATGGCCAGCTAACGCGTGCCAAAACTTACCTTCTTGGGTTTAAACAGCATGGGAAGATACAGTACGATTAGGTTAATGATAGACCAGCTAACATCTGGCCTGATTGAGCAGTGAGCCCTTCTCATGTTCAATACCAAGTCACGGGTGGAGGAATTTATTTTGTTTATTGTTCGTATTTTTAAATTAAGCTTTTATTTTATTTAGCCCTTAGCATAATCCATTTCAAAGTATATAAGCGAGGTNCTGCCAGTCTCGCGTCTGTGGACGCTGCTGAAAGCAGCCAATGTTAAGTTGTGTAACTGTGAGTCTGGCTTAAGGCAGATCCTTGGCGCTTAACGAAATTGAACACACGGCTTCTGTTTTTCGATGCAGTGAGATGGGCACCTTCCAGAGCTTTACCAGGAAAATCATTGTCTCGTTAAAGTCATTTTGGAAAGCCTCCTGTCGATTCTGCTGGGCCAAAATATCATCCCCGAGCTCTTCCATTGCCACTGTGAATAGAGTTGAATTTGGACCTTAGAATTCCCAAACAATGGTTCGTGGACCTCTTCTCGTTACTTCTGCTCCTTATCCACCTGGGAGCAGCAAGCTCTCCAGTCTGTGTATAATTCTGCTCCGACATCTTTGCACAGCTTCTGTTGAGAATAAGACCCCTCTGTGCTAGCTCCTGTGCGTATGACACAGTGCAAGGCCACTGCAGAACAGGCTTTTCAACAAGGAACACAGAAAGTCAATTCAATTCACTTTGGATCAGAGACGGAGCCAGGAACAGAGCAGGGGGCTGGTGGCCGTCTGTGTCCTCGGTAACACCTGCCTGGTGCTGTGGTCCCCCTCCATCATCCTTTGCACCTCCCAAACTGGGTTTCCTTTTCTCCCCTGACTGCACGCTGGGCTTAGATCTTGATTTTGCTCTTGATCATCAATTCCGGTGACGGTATGTTAAAGATTTCTTGCTTTGTACTTTGGTTTCATGTGCCGTTTTTTTCCTATTAGTTGAATCCCGTTTCCCTGAGGCTGGAGATACCAGTATGATTTCCACGTAATCAAATGCTGGCAAGTGCCACCTCCGCCTGTGCAAAGCATAGAAGGAACAGAAAGCTTCAACGGGGACCTTGTTCTGTGGTTCCCAGAGAGGAAAAATTGATGTGGACCAAATAGACAGCAGCCTGGGCATATTATGGCTAACAGCTTGCTGGGGAACAGTCCTTAGCAAATTGCATTTAATTTGGAAATGTGTAAAAACAGCAAATTAAATGTGCCAGCAATTTTTTTTTTTTAAATGTCATGTTAAAATCTGTTTATTTTGGAGGTATGTAGGTAAAGAAAGAGAAAAGAAAGGAAACCACAACCTGCTGCCCCCTCCAAGGCAGATGAAAAAACTTCATGGCTGAGGGTGGTGATGGTTGGGGTCTGGGCGGGAGGGAGTTTGCTCAAGCAGAGGTAGCAGCGTTGGAAAACTTGGGTCATATCCTTTGCAGTTACCGTTAAAGCTTTGCTCACGGTCTGTGGGAATACCAGGCAAAAGTCAGTCTATTAATTTTGTTGCTGGGTTGCTTTTTTTTTTACATTAAAAATGTAAAGTCAGGGCACATTGTGAAGACTGTGGGTTTAGCGTGATGGAGCAGCATGAAAAATGCAGACGGTTTAAATTTGGCCCATCCTCATGTGGAGCAGAGCTTAAAAATGGAAACTGTGGGGGGGGAAGCACATGAAGTGTATGTTAATTCTTCTATGGGATGAGGATGACCTATTTCTGTAAGTCATTTTCGATTTCCAACTCTAGGCAATGAAAATGTATTTTCTGAATGGTGAATAATTTAGCAACTTGAAAGTGATTAACATAGAGAAGAAGCTACAGCATGAGAGATAGCGTGCTTTCTGAGCAAAAGACATTCCTGTGCAGGACAGCAGCATGAATCCTTTGCATCCTTTAAATTCTGCGAATTCACTCAAAGAAGGTTCCTACTGAAAGAAGGTACGGGGTTTAGGCTTGTGCTCGTCCTCAGGACAAAGGTGAACTAAAGATCTGAGGATCTGCAGCAGTTTGTAGTGTCAGACCCTCAAAGGTGGCTTTGTCGCTGTTCAACTTCTGTTCAAACTGTGGATTGAAATGATTTAAAGAATTAACTTCTCATTTCATGGTTTCCCTTGTGCAGTCAGAATCACAGTATGAGCTAAGTTCTTGAAAATAAGCAGACTTTATTTCTGATATAAAACATGTATTTATTAGACTGCAAGCTCGGGACACTAAATGAAACTATTACTGTGGCAGAAATGTGTAAAATTCTATGCTTGTTATATTAGACAGGACTGCAGAATGGTTAATGTTTTAAAAACCATGCCAGAAAGCCACAGCTCACCCTGCTCTTAATCCATTTAAGGTATGTTTTATTGGCATATACAGAGCAAAGCTTTCACTGCGCTCATGCAGCACTGAGCCTAACAGTTCAGTGCAGACTAAGGGGCCTGCACCGCTGGCTTTGATTGCCATGCTTTCTAGAAATTTCAAATGAGGCAATTAAGTTTGGTTGGCAGAATTGCTTCCCCACAGAGCAGTAAAAACTGGCATTAATTACTTTCCTAGTTGTCTTTGTAAGAGAACCCCAGAAAAGCTTCCTGCTATGTATACCCAGGAGGAAGGTAAAACACACTGGCTTGCAGGTCCCTATAATAATTTTTGCCCATGCACCATGGGCTGCGTGATGTTCGTCTTTCCCCTTCCCTCTTGGAGCCTTATCCATCCCAGGTTATGCTGGAGTGGATGATGAGAAAAAAAAAAAAATGGGAAAATTGCTGTCGAAGAGGTTGCCGTAAGAACAACTGGTTCTGGTCCTGGTGGTTGGTAGGACCTCTCGCGTGTCACCAGGAGAAGGGCATCAGTGGTGTCCTCAGGACAGAGCTCACAGCAAACACCTGCTCTCTGGCAGGTCTTAAGACACGTCCTCCTTCCACTTAAATGCAGTTTTGCATAAGCTTAGCTGCAAGCCCCACTGGCATTCCCGTTTTCAGAATTCATCAAGCATCGCTGGCTGGGCTTAAATATTTTACAGTTCAGCTACAGCTTGAGGGTGCAGTGCAGGTTTTCTTCACAAGCGTGGAGGCTGAGGAATGCTGCAATATCCATTTTTTATGAGGTGGCAGGTCTGATGAGGAAGGTGGTGATGAAGTAGCAAGCCACGGTGCTGTTTCAACGTCTGCAGGAGGTGACAGGTTCTGCGGAGCCTGGCCAACCCTGCTGCTCCGCTGCTGCCTCCTGCGGAGAGCCGGCCCTTCCCTGCCTGGCTCAGCGCCCCCATCCCTTTCGGGGAGGGGAAAAGCCGAAGACTTGGGTGCTTTTCATTTCCACGTGTTACGTGTTCCTGGTGTTATGGCTAATACTAACACACGAAGATGTCCTTGCGTAACAAAACTTGGACAGAGCATTTTAAATTCTTGGTTTCCTTTCTCTAATACTAAGGAGGACGCCGTTTGGCTACGTTGGCGCGCGTGCGATGCTTTGTGCGGAGCGCTGAGGCCAGGCTCCCGGGGGCTGCCCTCGCCCTGGGTGCGTGCTTGCTCGGCCAGCAGCGCTCCCGGGAGCGGGGAGCCCCCCGCTCGCAGCCCCAGCCCCCTGGGTTTTAACCTTCTGTTGGTGGCGGCCAGCCCGGGGGCAGCGAGGCGGTGGCGCGGGCGGCAGCATCCTGACGCGCTGGTGCAAAATTCAGGACGGGCGGCTGGCGCGGCTGCTGCGCTAAGGTGACTTTTTAGAAGGAGACAGTTAAGGGAGGATTTCTCTCAACGGGCTGGGGTAACATAAAAACTCTTGCTGGCTGCATAAAAAGCATTTATCTGGAGTGATGTTTAACGACATGAAATGATGAACTGGGGTCCCAGGAAGCTAGGCACACAGCCCCGTAAAGGGGGAAGAAAATCCTGCATCAAAGGAGTTCCTAATTAAATGACTTTCTTAGACTTTGAAAAGACCCATCTCTTTCATATATCTTTTAATTTACTTTTGGAGATGGTTCTTGAACTTCTACATCCCAAATTTTATTACAAACTTTTCAGACGTCTCCTTCTTCTCTTCTTCCTCATGCTTTCTGCTTCATCACAAGAGTCCCTTGTGGACTGCTGGTTCATCTGAAGTTAGTAGCTGCCTTCTCGTAAAACTTGGAGGATTGCAGCTGGCTTACTATAGCAGTAATAAGTTTCTTCCTGGAAACAGTGTATTTCTTCACTGGCTGGATTTTATTACTAAAGGTTTCTGCATCCTCCTATGAGAATTTCTTAATTGTATTTAAACTGGCATTGCTCAGCAAACTTTACCACTGCAGAGCCAAAATATACGGTATGTGCATAAAGCATTAACATTTTTCCCATGGATGGAAGTGAACTGAGGCTGACAAAACCCAAACTTTCCTGTTGTGCTGAGCAAACTAGATTGTCAGCTTTCAGTTTGAAATGGAAATGGCTAAGTTGCCCCAAACTTTGTTTTCAGCCTACATTTTGAGAAAACTTGAAACATTTTTTAAGATTTTTTTTTTTTTTTTTTTTAATGAGAGTGTTCTCTATCAAAACCAGTTTCGACAGAAAGT
The DNA here is from genome assembly GCA_013400535.1 of Scopus umbretta. NCBI lineage: Eukaryota > Metazoa > Chordata > Aves > Pelecaniformes > Scopidae > Scopus > Scopus umbretta. The sequence goes on from VZTL01070456.1 coordinate 7,593, forward strand.
TGTCTCTGAGCTGCAGTGAAGAGCAAAGCGTTGCCTCTGCAGCACTGCGAGGGCTCTGGCGGAGCTCACCTTGCTGATAGACCCAGGAATGCAAGCATCAGACAAGCCTGCTTGTAATTAGGGGTGGAGAAGCGCTGAGGAGTCGCCATCCAGTCTGCAGTATTGAAGGAAAAACCGCCCAGCAGCGTGGCGGAGGTGGCTGTGGTTTGGGATGGGTTGTGGCAAATCGGCTTGGCAAGGGCGGTCGCTGAAGCTGGGTGCTCCGGCACTCGGAGGGGTTGCAGCCCGGCGTGCCGGGGCGGGCGCGCTGATCAGGGCTGGGGGTTCACCTCTTGTGGGCTCGGTGCGTGGAGCTGCGCGGGAGCGGAGAGGATGGGGGCTGTAGGTTCAGCCGCATTTCAGAGTAAAATACCCAGAATGGGTATTTTACCCGAAATCCACATTTTTCAGCAGAGAAAGCAAAACACTTCATTTTGGGTCAAACATTTTGTTTTGTGTAATGATTTATTCTTTTTACCTTCTAAAATTGAAATGCAGGGCTGGTCTTATTGGACAGAAAAGTACTGTCAAGGTCAGGTTTGAAAACATTCCAGAAGAAGAATGGGTTGACGGTTGGACTAGATGATCTCAGAGGTCTCTTCCAACCTTAAGGATTCTATGATTCTAAGAGAGACTTTCCCACCTCCCTACACACTGTAAAAAAATGAAATTAAATGGAGGAAATGAGTTAAATGTTTGGGTACAGCCAGCTTTACAATTTTTGTTGGAATAAATTTGTCTAAAACTGTTCTGCTTTACGAAGGTGCTTTCCGTTCACTTTAGGGTTTTTAGCAGTCTCGGCCTAGCCCTGAACACAATACAATGTAAATATTTTATAAGGCACCTAAAGTCATCCATTTATCATTTATAACATATGGTGCAAAAACGTTAAGTAACATTTAGCAGATGTTTATTGCTAATGTTATGCTACTATAAACATGTGCTATACTTTTTTTTTTTTTGGTAAATCAGTTTTAGTTACTTGAAATGGAATTTTCTAAGGTGTAAAAATGTGGGGGGGAAGCAACAAAACAACTGAAGGCTGGAGTACACATCCAATCTGTCAGCTAGATAAAAGATGGAAGCTGAATTTGGTATTTAGTTAGATTTATTTTCTAATGCAAAATGCCATGCCTTCAAGGAAGGAATGTCGCAGTCCGTTTTAATGCTAATTTTCACTAGCTGGGTAAAATGTTTCCCTGCTTGGCCCATTAGAAACTGGTTGTTTGGTTCTGGATTTCTGGAGAAGAGGACCAAGGCTCAGGTGCCATGCCTGAGCTTTCTGCCTGCACTGCTGGCACCTCGGCCGTCCCCGGGGCCACTCGCACCTTTCCCACGCTTGCCGGCCCATGCTCCCCACTTTCCTTCTGGTGGCTTTACGCGGGGCCCTGCTGCCTCCCCCTCTCCCCGGCGTACCGCGCGGGGAAGCCCTTGGCCTGGGGCTGGACAGCGTGCGGGGAGGGAGAGCATGGTCCGTGGGCCCTCCTCAGGGATGAAGCCCGGGGCTGCCTACGGCAAGGCCTGCCGGCGTAGCTAAGCGCCGGACGCTGTGCGCGGCCTGTGCTGCTGCAGTGCCCCGTGGCCGGGAGCCGGGTTTCTTTCCGGGCAGCGTCTGCCTCTCCAGCACCGGCTTATTTTGCAGGTGCCCCTCGATGTGGCCCTGCCTGTCTTCAGCGCCGAGATCACACTCTGTTCTCAGTTGAAGAGAAGAAAGGGGAAAGACGAACAACGAGGAGTCTTTCAGTCCACTGCCTGATCGGTCCTTTCAGGCATTTATATACACACACACATATAGGTATGTATGCATGTATATGGGGTGCGTGTGTGTATATACACTTCTACAGAAGCCGTTTCTGCAAGCATTTTGTGTTGAAAACAAAAAGCCCGTTAGTTCGTGCAAGCGTTGGGTGCGTGGTTCTCGAGGCGTGATCCTGCTCCGATGCGGGCTACGACCGAGCAGCGCCCTCCCTTTATTTCTGCCAGCTGAGTGCCTGTCCCCGATTCCTGCCTGTGAAAGCCCACCGGGTAAGCGCAGCCCGGCGGCTGGCCTGGGCTCGGGAGGAAGGCTGGTGGCAGGCGGTGCGGAGGGGAGCTGGCCTTGAGAAGCGAGGAGGTGGCTGGGGGGAGGTTTGGTTCCCTCTTTTTTCCCCCATGCCACTGGAAAAATCAGATTTTGTAATTATGATGGAACTGTCCCAGAATTAAATGGCTCAAATGACCGTCCTGATCCTCTTGTTCTATTCTGGGATAAAGAGCAGGGAGAGATGAAGAAAAATAATTGCTAGTGCTGCGGTGCGAGAAGTGGCGATTATCCTGTAAAGCCAGCCGGGCAGCCGCGCGCCTGAGCTGGCAGAGGCGGTGAAGGGAGAAGTGCCGCAGAGCTGTAGCTCGGCCTCGTTCGGTCCAGTCCTCTTCCCACTTTTCCTCTTTCACCACCAGCATGACTTCTGTTTATTGCCGTGGCCTGTGGCAGTGCTGGTGGGTGGCCCCAGTGGAATGCCTCTGGGTGGGGTCCTGTCCCTGCGAGTCCTGTTTGCTCCACCGCATGTACCCCCAGAGACCGGGCAAGCGGGGGGGAATGTCATAGACGAGCTTACCTTTGTGTAGTGCTGGCACGTGTGATCGCAGGCACTTCAGGCTAAGCTTAAATTATTTGGCATGAAAAATCAGCTCGGCGCCTTTTGCTGTGCCCATGAAGCCTTCTCTGCCGGTACGTGGAGAGGTGGAGCTGGGGGTCAGGCTGGCCGAGGAGACCGGGCTGGTGTGAAGACGGGGAGTGCTGGGGAGCTGGCAGAGGACACCCTGCTGCTCATGTCTGGAGGGGCAGTGCTCAGGTCATCATGGCCTCATGGATTTAATGTCATATTTAGCACTCAGTTAATTTATATGCTGTTCCTGAAGAGTTTGTGGATCTCTTTTACTCTTCCTCCACTCAGGGTTGCTTTTGACCATCTGTAGTCAAAAATACTAACAGAAGGTATGAAAACTGGAAAAACCTCATCTTTCCTTCACTATATAATCAGCAAAGCTAACCTAGACTATGAGTACAGCTCAAATACCTACCAGCACTCTCAGCTCTCTGCTTGTCCACATGCGTGTAGCCCGAGCAGAGGGCCGAGGGCCGAGGCCGGGCAGCGAGGGGTCCCTCCAAGAGCACCGGTCCTTCCTCACTCTTCCCCCCAGGAGGAATTTTTCGCCTGGCAGGCAGGAGAGGCACTGGGATTGCTGCTGGGAGCGCAGAGGCTTACTTTCTCTGCCACATCAGTCTTTCCTTGCAGGGTCCTCCTGCGTCAAAGCCTGCACCTCAGCGTTGGTTTCTGAAATGTGCGTCTGCCCCAGGAAACAGATCTCGAGTTTGTAACAGTGACAACATCCAAGGAACTGGGATAAAAACGGTGTGTTCCTGTCGTTCCTGGTAAGTCTCTAATTAGCAGTCCTTTCAGCCCAGATAAGATGGTACTGTGATCAAACGGCTTCAGCTCTGCTCTACTTTAGACTCGGTGCGCTGGAAGAGTTTGATTATTTGCCAGGGAGATTTTATTCCAGCTGCATATAAAGTTTTCCCTTACAAATTTAACGTGATGGTTCTGCCCCAGAAAGCCTGCAGCCGCTCTTCTTGGCAACAGATGAACTTGTGTGCACAGTGGAGTGTGGTTGCTTGTATTCCAGGCAGCGGCTCCTCGAGCTTTTCTGCAGGCAGAGCCCCCGGTGCAGGAAGGTTTGCTTTTGCGGGGTGTCTCTGCCACCTGCCAGCACAGCACCCACTTACCGCCCTCATCCGAGTGGCCGTGGGAGGGGGACGCCGTAGTCCGTGTGCTTCGTCCTCGGTGGAGCCGCACGGCCACCTCCCACAGAGAGCCCACGCTGGGCTGTTGTGATACTGTAAAAGCCGGTTGAAGAACTTCCTAAGACTCAAGTTTGGAGTTTAGAAAGCAGGCATTCTTCATTACAGCGCTGGATGCACGGGAGGATCCTTCCTGCCAAACGTGCATGTCTATTAAAAACTCTTTCTGATATTTACACGTGAAAGTTAACATGCCACACCTATCTAATACATAACCATTAAACTGACTGAGCATCCTCTTTTCCATCAGTCAGTATCTTCTCTGCTGCTTCTTCAAGTCACAGTGTGATTTTAATTCACTCCGCATGCTCCAAAGGCGTGGGGGGGTGGGTAGTCCTTCTGTTCCTGCATTGAGTCGGTGGTCGCCATCTCCCCCTGCCAGAATTACCTTTTCCCTGGTTACTGTGTTTCTACTGTTGTTCATTCTTTCCGTATCTTCTGGGGCGGGATGTTCCCATGTATCACTGCTGACTTCATACTTGTAACTTTCCTTATCTCCCTTGTAGTAGGATGTTTCCATTGTCAGTCCTTGAAGTTCTACTAATTGTGTTTTCCACGGAGGTACTCCTTAGCGAGGCAGGCATGTGCTATTTTGTTCACAAGTAGCTCAAACTTAACTCTGTCATTGTTTCATAATAGGGAAATCATTCGCTTTTTGCAGCTGGGTATCAGTTGGTGCCTGCCCCCGGCCTGGCTGGTGGCCGGTGGCCGAGGTTCCCAGGCCTGGGAGCCGTGAGGTGCTCTGTCTGCCACGGGCTGATGAAAAAAGCCTTGGCATTGCTGTAACAATCATCATCTTTAGGAATAACATCTCCATATGTAGACTTAAAAGGGTGTATTTAACGCACGGACAAATGCATACTTCCAGTGGTGCCCGGCGGAGACGGTAACACCGTAGACGCCAGCTGTAGAGATGTGCCTAGGGGTTTACAGGCTCGTCCCCTCAGCATCGCAGCCGCCTGGAGGCCGTGCTGCCAAGTAATGAGACCTTGCCCTGCCCGCGCTGCCCAGCGGCTCGCTCGGGAGCGCTGGGGAAGGCCGCCGGGGCTGGGAGGCAGCGACCCCCCGGGGCCCAGCGAAGCCCGGGGACGAGGGAGCGAGGTGCTGCCAGCCGGGAGCCTCCCGCTGCCAGGCAGCCCGTGTGGGGACGGCTCCACGGCCCGCCAAGCCCCAGAGCTCTGCCTGGAGCATGTACCTGGGTAGCGGTGTGAATCCCCATGTCACATTCGCTTTTTCAATACTACCACTCTGTAATTTGCTTGGAAGCTGTTTAACAAGCCATACCTGCATCAAACAGGCCATTTACCAGAGGGTTTTGCCGAGAGGCAGTATCCTTCTAGAAATACTAGCCGGACACGTGGGAGCACGGAGAAACGAAACGATCTTCGGCATTTGCTTCGAGGCATGGGTTACTGGTTTCGTTTCGGAGGCTCCGGAGGGCTCCGGCGAGCCTTACGTGCGCGCTGCCCTGCTGCAGCCAGCCTCCGAAACGTGCCTCACGCCGGGGCTAAGGGAGGCTGCTTGCCGTGAAAGCTGTGCGGCGTGTGTGAGCAGCCTGGCCCCGCAGCCCGCGTATGGAAAGCACATGCTTGGCTCCGGTGCTCTTGGCCAAGACCACTGCGAACTCATTTAGTGCTCGCTAATCTGGACCGGGGGAGAGCTCAGCCGGGTGGTTAATGAATAACCCGTTTGCCTCCCTGGGTTGTTATTACAAAGTAAGATAGCTTTTTCCAGAGAAACAGCGTTTGTGAAGCACACAGAACACAAGGGACAAGGTGCTGTGTTTTTCTCTGCGATCTCTAGTACCTCCTGAGATTGTTGATGGAGAAACAGATGAATGTAATACGCTTGCACTTGTTTGGAAGGGTTCCTGGCCAATGCAAGCAGTATTTTTGCACTAATTTGGAATGGTTTCTGGCCAATGCAAACATGATTGTACTCAATATCAATAACCCAGTCTTCCTAAAACGACTTTGCAGTTGCTTTGCATGGTATATTTGATTCCTTACAGAGTTGCAGAGACTCTTTTTTAATTGTACAATAACTCGCTGTTTTTACACGACTTCAGAGTTGCTTCCTAATAGTATGTTTGAATCCTTAGTTTCTAAAGGGGTTCATTTATAGCACTGGGCTTGTTTTATACCTTTAATTTCTTTCATTATCTACCAGCATTCCCTGAATTCCTGGGTAGTTAATGCTCACTTGCATTTCCTGTCAGTCACATTATACTGTATTTCCATTTTTTTCATCCATGTAATCTTCCCTGTGGATATGAATAGGCAAAACAGATCAGCCCGAGATGTTGGAGACCGAGCATATTGCCTGTGCTTTTTCCAGTGACAGAAAGGAAAGCAGTGGTTTCTTGCGCCGTATGGAGCCTTCCAGTTAGAGAAAAACGGATGCTTCGTGTTCAAAGAGTTTCAGGCTTAGGGAAGACTGCCGATAGCATTCCCTGTTGACCTTTGCTCCCTCCATCAAATACCTCTGCTTTTTCCCCCCAAGTTGCTTTACCTCATCTCTAATCACAAACTTCACTTTTGATCTCCCTGATCTTCCCGATCTTCCCAATTCACTCAGGTTCATCCTCCAATTCGGAAGCTTTTCATACCGAGTCCTCCCTGTCCCTCCTGTTGTCCTGCCTCTCTCTCGCACACTGTTTTTAGCAGGCTCACCTCTTCTTTGGAAGTTTCCTGAGGTTTCTGTTTGCCGTGACGCCCACATTTCCCTTTGCAGGCTTTTTGCCGTACCCCCCCGCTCTGCCCGATCCCCTTGCTCAGGCCCTCCCCGTCGCTCTAAGAGCTGCTCCTAACCCCGACATCCGTTACTCCTGCCGTGGTTCCTTTTCGCCATCCTCTGACTCTCATGACCGTCTTCCCCTGCTGCAGTGCCCCCGTGCCCCTTGTTCCCCGCAGGCTGTCCCCCTCCCGGCATGGCCCGGCTGGCTGCCCTCTCTGTCCATCCACTGCCTCGTGGTTTGCAGAAGTGGCCTGTCGTTTCTGCCTGCAATCGATGTGTGCGATGACTGTTAAGCCTAAGCTGTAACTCTCCTGCGAGCTGAAACTTGGCATTTTGTGGCAGCAAGCTTGTGGTTACTGTGGCCACGTATTAATGTTTCTACATCAATTACCGTGGTGCTTTCTTCCAAAGCTAGATTGCAGTAATATAATAGGTAGACAAATGCTATTAATTATGCCAACATATAGAAATACATTGATAGAAAGAGAAAGTTGATCATGCCATACTAGCCCTACAAATTTGCTGTTAAAAGATTAAAAAAAGAATTTCTTAGGTCTTTAGCATTGTAAGGAGTCATTCTTGGAGGTAAAACTTATCTGATTTATTGATGAAGCTGGAAAACATGCAGAGGAATAGTGAAAGGTTGACTCGACCCTTAAAATGTGATTTTTAATTTTCTCTTTTCCCCAGGTTTAAGGATATTGGATACTCGGTTTAGTAACTTACATTGTTTTCCTACTATTGGACATTAATACCAGGTCCTGATGTTGAACCCTCACTGGGTGTCCACTGTGTATCTGAAGTTTTATGGTAGTTTTGTCTTGGCATACTTTTAGATACCTTGTAAATAAATGCAGAATAAACAGCAAAAATAATGAAAACTTTCATAATTTTAAGATAGCAAAGAAAAAGTATATTTTTTTGTATCTTACATTGAGGCATACTCGTCCTTCTGTATGAAGAGTTTTTGCAGAGAAGCATAGTCTTCATTCTCTTTATTTCACTGGAAAATACAGCATCCATTCTGCTTTATCACACAGTACATTTTGTGACCACAATGAAATCTTAATTACAGAGACGTCAGTGCGGCACCTGGCACTCTCTTGTGAAGTGGGCCGGACTGGGCTGCGTGAGGTTTGGTGAGGTCCAACACGTGTGAAACCCTGCCATCCTGCTTTTCATGCGTTACTGGAGACTGAGAACAAAACCACACTGAACTAAGCAAATCCAGGTCACGGTATTTGTCTTTATTTCTGATTCATGGTTTGTCACTTGATGCCAGGGAGAGTCAGGAAGAGGCATGTCTCTCTTGTGGCAAATATCAGCGTCTTATGTCCAGCAGTTCCACTTACCTGCAACGGTGCTATATTGATAACGAGCTGTTAGAGGAGTCAATAGGAATAATTAGTGTATTTTTTTTCATGAGGAGCTAACAAAATACCTGTTGGGACATTTCAACACAACAGATGGCATTGGACTGTGGTGCGACCGACAAGTCAACGTCCTTGCGCTGCAGCGCTGTGCTCCCTTGCATTTGTACATTGCAGATGGTTTTAGAATAGAACAAAACAGAACAGAACAGAATAGAATATTTTCAGTTGGAAGGGACCTACAACGATCATCTAGTCCCACTGCCTGACCACTTCAGGGCTGACCAAAAGCTAAAGCATGTTATCAAGGGCATTGTCCAAATGCCTCTTCAACCCTGACGGGCATGGGGCATCGACCACCTCTCCAGGAAGCCTGTTCCAGGGTTTGAACACATTTCTTTTGGTGAAGAAATGCTTCCTAAAGCATCCCAGGTTTTCAGGTCCCTTTCCCCTGCTCAGGGGTTCCTCTGGTTCAACCTCAAGCCAAAACCATTTCTGTACTTACAGATTGTGACTGTCAAAACTGTGCCACGCTGAACTCAAAGTAGTGGGTGAGCATGGTCTTGTGAATAGGCATCAGCTGTCATCTCCCGCTGGCTGGGAGCGTGTGTCATGAAATCCTCCACTGGCATCTGTGACTCAGGCTCGTACCAGTCACCCCCAAATAATCAGCTCTTCTAGTTGCGGGTGAAAGACAGCTTTCTCTTGTCAGCTCACAGAAAGTGGAGTCTCTGGAGCATACGTAATTGTTCCAGGCAGGTTCAGGACTTCTATTTTAGGGATAATCACATATTCTGTAGTGATATGTTGTCATTTTTAGAAATCCAGTGTGTTGCGCACAAAAAGCAACATGCTGCTACTATGATTTCTTTCTCAAATAATTGAGATTTGCTTTTTCTTTAACGGGATTGCTTACGAATTCCTGAAGAAAGTAATGAAACTGAAAAAAAAAACCCAGTCAGTGCCTGTTCACTGTTCATCTGACATGATCTGAACTTCAAATCAGCAGGACTGTATATTTAATTTATTAAAAGTGACAACTTTGCTGATACGTTCAACGGTCTGGTGAATATTCATGTCTAGATTTGTTCCTTGACTGCTGACTAGAGCATGCTTTCTAGATCAGCTGTAGTCATGGATACATGGAAATGACACTTTTGGTTTTGTTTTCTTAGTGGCTATGATTTTTTGCACAATATTCCAAACATGATAATAAAGAATTGTCAAAAACTGTCCTCCTGGAATGATCGCAGATCATGAGCATTTGCACATGGTTTAATTGCCAAGAAAATGCTGTGCTTTGAAGGTGCTCACTATCGCTGGGTTTCCTCTTTGAGTATGTCTTAGTGACTGTAGTTCAATTAATGGATTTGCTTGCACGTGAAAAAAATCAGACCCATTGCCCCAAATGCTTCAGCATTGTGTGTGCTAACGTTTTGGATTTCAGAAAGAGTATTTACGAACAAGATGTAGCTGCAGTTACACATTGCTCACTACAGTCTCTCTGGTGGGGTGGTAGGAAAAACCTCAATAAAATGCTATAATAAATAAAATAATAAATTTTATTTATTATAATAAATAAATATTAATAAAATGCTGCCTGTGGCTGCAGATTGCTCCTTCCAGGGCTGGGTTTTGTCAGACGGGAGGGAGCAGGCGACCAGTTTGCAGTTCCTGCATCATCTCGGACGAGTGGGCCACTGGCTCCAGGTGTTAGCCGTGTCCTTGCCAATATCTCATGGCTTCTCAGCCCAAGACCTGTCAAGTCTTTCTTAAAGCAAGCTGTTCACCCATGGAGAAGGGGAGTGATAAGGAGATGAAACACCGCCCATGTAGCTGAGCCTTTCCTCCAGAGGCGAAGGAGGCCGTCAGGACAGGGCAGCGCTGTTTTCCCCACGTGGTCTTTCATGCAGTCTCCTGGAGCATCCCGGGGGTGGAGATGGTGCATCTGCCCTTCAGCGTTGCTTATGGAGTGGGGGGAGATATGTGGTAGGAGCTGGCCCAGACTCTGTTTTCAATTTCATTTGGCAAAGTTTTCCGAGTTCTCCTGCAGAAAATGTCCCACAAAAATGACAATAACAATATTTTGGATATAAGCCTAGCACAAAAGGGTAATAGGAACTCCACGGGCATGTGTGGGCCTTTGATTCATCCTCAGAGATGACACATGTACATTTATTTAAGATCTGGGAGTGGGACTCGGAATATTTATAGCGAATTCTTCGCTCCCACTCTTCCTGTGTGATTTTGGTCTCCATTGTCAGTCACCCATGGATTCAGTGCTCTCTGTTGACCATCTCGTGCACCATTCACTCTGCAAATCCCCAGGCCCATGCCAAGCATTTCTCTTTGTTCAGTCTTCAGAGCCTTCTGGGGAGGAAATGCTGAGGGTGCCCTTGCACGGTCAGGGTCTCGTGGTAGAAATGCCAAGGGCTGGCGGGTGGAGCTGAGCAGGGCGCAGCTCAGTCCCCCGGCGAGCTCCTCCTAAACACGCCCGGCCACTTCGAGAGCACACTGGGCTTAGAATAGAACAGAATAGTTTAGTTGGAAGGGACCTACAATGGTCGTCTCCTCCAACTGCCTGACCACGTCAGGGCTGACCAGAAGTTAAAGCACGTGCTTGTGCAGCAGCCGGCACTGGCGTGCAGTGTGTGCACCATGGGCTTCGTTTGCAGCCCTGCAGCTTACTGAGCTGTGAGGACATTAAAGAACTGAGGTACAAAGAGGCAATTTGTGAAACGGGGGTAATGCTGCGTCCTTTACATTGGCTTTTGTGATGGTATTTATTTGTTTGTCTGTGAGGCACCCAACTATATGGCAATGAGGATTATCTCGTTATGGGTATAAACAGACCTATCTTTTTTATTTATTTAAGACTGATATTAGATTAGATTACAGCAATAGTTTAGTAAAAACAATTTTGTTTGCAGTGGCTGCTGGCCAAGGCAGTAGCTGAAGTGTNAGGACAGAAGAGAGTGGAAGACAGTTGCCGTCCTCTAAATGTTGTCCTTTGGAAAGCACAAACACCTGAATGAATGCTGAATGTGCACAAGCAGTACAGAGCCAGGCGTGTGGAGAGCAGCGGCCGCCGGCGGCGTGGGGTGTACGGCTTGCCGGTGTTCTCCTCTCTGCTGTGCTCCGAGTTTGCTTGCGTGCTTACGGCATCTCTGTGAGACTCCTCCTGTATCGACACAGGTCAAAGCTGTATTTTAGCTGGTGCTAAACCACTTATTTAGTAACTTAATTCAACCTGTTGCTGGCTACTGTGAGCAGGTAAAAAGAAACTGTTGAAAGAAAAACAACTGCTGTCCTGCATCTCCCCCGGGAGGCGGTGACTTTTAATAAAAGCTTGACCAATGCTCTTTAGTTGTCTCTTTGTCTTCATTTTAAATATAAGATCTTTGCGGTAAAGCATTTACAAATTTAAATTCTTTTTTCTTTACCTTGTAGTGAACTTTGACCACTTCCAGATTCTCCGGGCGATTGGGAAGGGAAGCTTTGGCAAGGTAGGCTTGAACCCTTGATCTTGAGTTTGCTTGTATGTTTTATCAGGTGCCTGCTGTTACCTACTTATGGTTTACTGAAACAGTAATGGTGCTGAAATAGGCTATTTTTATGGTTGGGTGATGGCTGCTAAGTAAACACAGAAAAAATGTGTTTGGGAAAATACCTTGTTGCCATTTGGCGTTGCTTTAATCCTCGGCGTCTTGGTGAAACAGGCCTACCAGCACCTGAAACCAGCACAGTTGTGTCCATTTCATGGCAAATATTATGCTTGCTGTTTCCTGAGAAGGTTTATAGGTTTTGAGGGGGGGCAGTAAGTCAGGAAGGTGTTGGAAGTTGTTCTGGGTGATTGACTGAGCTGGCATGATGTGGTCAAGAGGGTTCTCCGAAGCCCTGGGCTGTTTCCCACTCAGAAATGAGTTATGCTGAAGAGGTTTTATTGTTTATTTTTAACAGTTTTTTTTGCCAAGCATGTGGGAGAAGGTGGGAGGTGATGATCAAAGAGCTGGATGGCTCTGGAAATCAGTTGCTGGTTGATTTCCTAGTTTTATGCCTTTTTCATTCCCTTTTTCACTGACTTTCACTCAGTCCCTGTGTAGATAACAATTTGCTGCTTCTGTTGTGGCATTTTACACCATTTGTCTGCAATGCAAGCACGAAGGTTGGTGCGCGTGTGTGTGTGCACGTGTGTATGTCCTTGCATGTGCACGAGACTTCATTGCATTGGTACTGTTCTGTGGTTATTTTGTCATCTGCGTTTTACTGTGCCCCAACAGTAGTTATACCCCTGTGTCTAGACGAGATGTCTGGCCTGATGGACAGGAGCTGTAGGAGTGATAACCCTGGTGATGATTCATGAAAATTGCTGAATTTGGTTGTCATAATCTTATCACGGCCGCGTGGTGTGGGGCTTTGTGCCAGGATTGGTGTTAGGGCGGGACAGGGAAATTCTGTAAAATGTGCAAGATTGAACTTGTAAAATAGCACAGGCTAGTTCAGAAGACCGGGTAAGCGCCTCCGTGTCTCCACACACAGCTAAAATAAACTGAAGACAAGCTGAGCAATCAGAGGAACGCCGTATCCTCTCTCGTTTCTTTCTGGTCTGGTCATCTTGGCTGGTTTCTCCAGCTTGATCGAAAGCTCATACTGTGAGGGTAAGAAAATCTGAATCTGGCCCAGGAGATGAACTGTGCTGTCGTTTGCTTTTTTGCTCTGCCCGTTACAGCCCTATCGAGGCAGCGTTGCACTGGGCGATGGCCATGTGAGCAGCCTGACCTGCTGCATTTAATGCTTGGAAACTTCGTTTGGATGCTTGGAAACTTTGTAAACGCAGAAATTTCTCAGGGGATCTGAGACCTGTTTGGCCAGAAGAGCCCAATATTTTACTGATTACTGAAAGTCTTTTTAAGTACTTAAAATGTATTAAGCAGCTTCAGTCTTGAGAAACAGTAGTTGTACAAAATCCAACCACAGGCTCGATGTGGTGGAGTCCAGGTCTTCTTAAGGTCAAGAGAGTGGATGCTAGTAGTCATAGTGCTGTCATTAGCACTGCTTGCTAATGAAGACATTTCCTTGCAGCCTCAATTAACTGACAAACGCTGAAGTATCTATTACACTGTTCTGGTGTGCTCGGGGCACAATCTACCCACACAAATTCCCACCTGGCTTCGTTGTAAGCCCGCATGGGATCAGGGCGAATGCAAATGTAATGCTGAGTAGTGGGCAAGTCAGGGGGAGGGTGGTTTTAAGTAGTCACCCATATTTGCAGTCATGTCTCTCAAGCAAGAAGAGGTGAAAGCTGGCAGCAGAACTATGTCAGATTTCTGAGGTTGTATTAGACGATGGAGAATGATTAAACACAAGCTCAGGTCCTTCCTATAGGGTAGCGCTGTAAAGGTAAAGCAAACAGCAGAGGAAAGTCTCCCCAGACACTGCTGGCGAGAACAGGAACTCTCAGGGTCTTGTGACTCCTGCTCATCGTCAAAGACCAAAACCTAACTCAAAATCTTAATAGAAAACATCAGCTAACTTTTTTTTTTCAAGCTTGCAGGAGAAGACTCACACTTCCAAACGTAAACTTTCCAAAGAAAAGAGGTTTTATTCTGTTGAGCAGCAGCACTTGGTGCTGGAAAATTAATTCTGCCCAGAACGTGAAAAGGAGAATAAAATATTCTTGTCCCAGGGCAGGACCTTTTTGGCTTCGAAGAGAGCTGCTCCTCATGGCTGCTTCCTTTTCTGTTTATGTTAAAGAAAGGTTAAGTCTAGCGCATAGCAGTCTATCAGGCATCAGAACTGTATATACACTTTCAACAAAATGCTGAAATGATTCATCTGTCATCTTTCTGGCTAATTATGTCAATATGCTAAATTTCCTTTGATACCGAGAAAAGCTTTTTACATTTGCAAAGTCATTTACAACTCGCATTTAATTACAGAAAATGTAAAACTACCTACCTAAAAACTCTTACTTGAAATTTATGAGTAATTTAGTTGCTTTGGTTGATTTAAGCTCTTACCTGCCCACATTCAGGAAGGTCTTTAGGAGCCAGTGTCCTGTCCATCGCAAAAAGGGGGTGCGGACCCTCAGCGTGCAGTGTGAAATCTGTGACGCCATGTGGTCTCGTAGTGGCGGGACCTAGGAGGCAGCAACCCGCTGGATACCTTTGGGCAAGGCATTTGCTTTCCTCTCTCATTTTGTGCACCTCTCGGGACAGACTGCGCGGTCCTCGGTGCAGGAACCGTACCAAGTGAAGGAAAAAGAACTCGGAAATCGCTTTTGAGGAGACTTGGAGAGCCCCTGAGCTGTGGCTCTGGCATGTTTGCAAAACCCAGCCAATTTCTGTTTCCTAGAGATGGATTTAATCATCCTTAAGATACTGTTAATCAAATAAAGGTCGTGCTCAATTGCGTGTTTACTCAAATTAGCAAATGTGTAATATTTTCCATATATATTAGAGGTAATATTATTTGATTTTCAGTATTTTAATAGGAGCATTATGTTTCTCCTGTAGCACAGACTCCTTTCTCAAGCAGCAGCAGTTGCTCAGGTTTTAGCTAGTCCATTGCTGTTACCCAAGGAGCAGTAGCCAGGAGAGGATTTCCAGAACGTGATGCAATTTGTAACCCCCTGTTTTAGTGGGAAACGCGCTGTGAGTTTCATTATGCTTCTCCAGAGACATGTTGAGGCCTGGAAATCTCAGAAGGCGTTGGCTGCATTGCAGGTATCCTGATGTCTCCCTTCTTAACCATTGACCTCTCCTGGCTTGAGCCTTCGTTCCAACTGGGAGGCAGCCGAGGGAGTGTTTGCCCTGTGTTCCTCCTCCCACCTGGGCTTCCCTCTCGATTCTCCTTCAAATCAGCCACCGCCGCCTTTTCCAGGGGATAAAGAACTGGATAGGGTTATGGGAATCCATCATTGTCACTTTACTGCTGTGAAGAAATAAAAACATACCTGAAGTTCTTCAGCACGGATTTATGTCTTTGTCCGCTGTTGGAAATAGAGGATTAAACCAGAGGATGGGGGCTGGAATGAGCAGTAAGATGCAACAAAATTTTCCAGAGACAACAAATAGGTCTTGGGGCGGGTGGGCCCGTGCAGGCAGCCCGCCTGGGCCTGGGGGCCGTTGCTTTCATTTTTCTTCTTTTTCTTTTTTTTTTTCCTTTGTCTTCAGTAATTTATGAAGTTTTACTGGGACCTGCGAAGGTTCAGGGGAACGTGTCTGGACGTCAAGAGATTTTTATAGCTGGCAGGCTGCACAGCGAGGGCCTGGAGAACAGGGACCNCCGGCTGGCCGCCGCCTCGGGCCGGGCCGTGGGTGGCCCTGGCTGCGCAGGGGGCTGCCGAGGGGGCCCCGCTCCCTGCGGGTGGCTTCTCGCCGACCCTTCCAAAGGAAGCTCGCTCGCAACGTGGTTTGCTTTGCAAAAGTACTCTAGCTTTGTGATTTCGTTGCTTTAATAATTCACACAGCCCGAAGCTGGGTATAGAAAAGCTTTAATCTGTTTTCTAAAGGTCATAAATGCCCACGCAGTAGATATGCCGTAAATAAAATTCCCCTAAAGTCTATTCTCAACTGAATCTGTCTCTGATATCAACACAAGCTTGATCCTTTGTCTTTTTTTTTCCGGCTTTGTAAATGTTGGATTTTTTCCCCCAAAAGGAAGACTACAAACACAGTCCTTTGATACTAAAATACCACGGATATTTTTTGCCCTTGTTTTTTCCTTTGATGTGCTGGAGCTCGCGTGAGGCCGAGGGTTTGTCAGAGCCGCAGGCAGGGCCTCAAGATGCCTGTCCCTGCCGGACATCGTCCCCATCAGGCGTTCGCACACTGGTGATGACCCTGACCCTGGCAGTGGAGGGCGTCGTGAGGACCTGCCATGTTGTCAGGAGGCTCCAGAGCTGAAAATGTGTTTATGAAAATGTTTTTTAAATGGGCAGTGTGGTTAGCTGAGAGGGGACAGCCAGGTGAGGGGTGTCCATGAGTCCTGGGGCACCAAGAGCCTCTGCTGTTTGACCACCCAGCCCTGCCTGGGTGAGGTTTCACTGGGCAGCCCCAGCCCTGGAGGAGGGAAGGGCCTTGCTTGCAGCGCCCGTGCCGTTCAGGCACCGTCCTGCATGGCCCCTGAGCTACAGAGGGTGTCGTGGGGGATGGAGCAGGTCCTCCAGGCAGGAGAGACCCAGTTGCAGGAGTAGTGATGTGAAGGAAGTGCTTCACCATAGTGTCCAGCACAGGAGCTGCTCCCCTAGCCAGGGGGGGGCCCATCTGCCCAAATCCCTCATCTGGCAGTGACCATGCATGGGTGCGTGAGAAAGCGTGGAGCACACAGAAGGTGATCCTCCCTCTGATACAACCTCCTAGATAGTATTTAGCGATTTTTTATTTTTTTCTTTCTTGGACGTTGTTAAGGTGTAAGGGTGTCATCGGTAAAAGCCATGGGAGAGAGAATGGCAAAGAATAAAATGCTGAAGTGACGATGTGGTCCAACACTACTTTACTGTCCAGATCTCGGGTTGTGGGGGCAGTGGCAGTGGAATTACAGAGCAGAA
This sequence comes from Scopus umbretta, assembly GCA_013400535.1. Taxonomy (NCBI): domain Eukaryota; kingdom Metazoa; phylum Chordata; class Aves; order Pelecaniformes; family Scopidae; genus Scopus; species Scopus umbretta. The sequence goes on from VZTL01070456.1 coordinate 24,133, forward strand.
AATGCTACCAAATGATCTCGAGTGACAGAGTGAGCAGTGACTTCAGCTGAAAGGAGGCCTGGGACATGATACCGCACACCCCCGCCGGGGACCTGTTTGGGGTTTCTGAAGGCTCAGACTTCATAAGGCAGTGGTTTATAGTAAAAGCTGCCCACCTTTGTTATTATTATATACCCAGTGCCTTATTAACATTTGCATTAGAAACTGCCTGGGGTTTATTTCAGCCCCCGTCATTCCCTGTGGATGAGTCACGCTGGTGTGGGACGGGAGGTGGGACCGATGCTCCTGCCAGCAGCCAGGAGGCTGTGGACAGAAAAGCAGTGTAAGAGAGTGGAGGGTGGAAGCATCATCCTCCATCCAAAAATCTGCTGATGGCCCCTGGGCCACCTCTGCAGGTTTCCACATGCGAGTGGGGGCTTGCCCCAGAGCAGAGCGCCGTGGTGGGGTGGCATCTCCTGCCCTGGGGCTGCGCGGCTGCTGCATCCCCTGTCTCGGGTGGTCCCCTTGCGTGAGCGTGCGGGGAGGGGCACGGTCCACTGCAGAGGGGCGCGCGTGAGCGGCAGCTTCTGGGAGTTGGCTGTTGGACGCGGTAGCTTTGCTTTGTGCGCCAGGCTCGCCCCTCGCTCACCCAGTTTCTCAGCTTGCCGCTCAGACAGCCTCTGTCCCTCCCGAGTCCTGAAACCTGCTGGTTCCTACTTGTCAGGAGGCTTGGAGGAAAATGGGGTGCTGATTGCAAATCATGGCATTTGAACGTGACGCTTCATCTCAAACAGGTGCCAACCCTGAGCTCACTGTAGTCTGTCCACTGGTTCACTGTGTCTGTGTCAGGGGAAGTCTCCTGTGTATTTTGCTGAAGCCCCTTCACAGGGTAAGGATGGCTTTTCTGGTGCAGTATGTGACAGCCTCCCTTAAGTCACAAACATGCGTCCCAGCTCCTTCCCCTTACGCTTCCCTTCCCGGGCCGTGGAGGACAGGCAGAGCACGCTGGTTGTGCTAGCTGCACGTTGGGAGTTGAGAAATGCGGTGCAGGTCTTATGCACCACCAAGAATAAAATTTGTGCGTGAGCCAATCTGTCTCCTTTATCCCCTATAAAACAACCCCAAAGGTGTTTTCATTTGGTTTGCTCCCCCACGCTTTGTAGACGTGCTTCACCTCATGCTTGCAGAGCTGTTGGGGAAATTGCCTCTCTACTCCTCACCTGAAGTTTTTTCATTTTCTCTTGTCAAGTCGTCTTTTACCATCAAAGTGCACCAACACTGAGAGGATCTACTGCCTTGTTGCCAGAACAAGGCTTGTCTCTACTAACTCATGCATAGTGGTGAAGCCGGATTTGGTGTGATGAATTCATGAGGACTCTCTGGTGTCTAATAATGTGATTTAATTAATGATGGAGTCTTTCCATCCTGGATGTCTGTCTTTTCTGTTGTCTGATTGGTTTACACAAAGCCGAGAGGAGCTTTTACATTTTTGAGATGTTCACCCATCTGTAAAATCTGGCTGAAACTGGCCAACAGTCCTAAAAGTCTGTAGGGGTGAGTGTGGAAAAAAAAAAAAAAAAAAATCCCATAACAGCATTTTCTTAGGAAAGCAGACACAAATGTTTAATTCATGAAGACACAAGCAAGTCCAGCAGACTGGATCCCTGCTGGCATGAGCCTGCGTTATAATGCGGCAGAGCTCCTCTTCGGGAAAACCGGAGCCCTGGGCTGCCAGGAGGAGCAGGTCCTGGTGTGACGCTGCGCCGTCGTCCCCCCTCCGCCTCCGCTGGGGCTGGTGCCGCCGGCAGCGGGGCAGGCGGTGCGTGGACGTGGCGCCCAGGGCAGCCTGCCACCCCGGGGAGCGCCGGTCCCGACTTCCCCACGGGATGCGCTGATGCAGAATGTCACAGCGCTAGTGGCGGCGCCTCGGGACGTGCTGCCGCCGGTGCGCCAGCGCTATTTGCGTGCCGCGTGTTGGCGGCGTGATAAACTGTCACTAGGAATTGTAACGGTGGCAAGTGATGGAAAAGGGAATCACAGGGGGTGCTGAATGATCCTGTCCCCCGGTTCCTCATTCTCGCCTCGCTCTTATTCTTTAATGTTGTTGGCCCCCTTACTGCCTGCCTCTGGGATACACTTCCAAGCTCTTTTTTGTTTTTGTTTTTTTTTCCCCTGTGTTTTTTCCTTTCCCTACCACCTCTGAACTGTACCAACTGAAGAAAAAAGGAAATGTGAAATATAAAATGTTCTTAAGTTTTGTATAAATGTTTTTTTAATTTTTAAAAAAACTGGCATGAAACGAAAAGGAAAAAGGATGTCTGTAAATGCAACACTAAATCCGACCTCTGTAGTCTGAAAGTTGGCAGCCAGGCAGTCCTGCTGCGGCGACGGCCGGCTGGGTTTCGTGGGCTCGGTGGATGTGGCCTGGCACCGCTGGCCACGTGCACCCCTCTGCCCACCAACGCCTGCTCCGAGCCAGCGTCATCCCTCCCCAAAACAGTGTGCGGCCCCGGGCGACGCACCCCTGTGGCGAGAGCCTCCCCGCAGCAGCGGGCGCCATTCCCTGGCACAAAGCAGCCTATTTAATTGGGATGTAGTTAATCGAGTCTGTACGGCACAGGGGGGTGGGAAGGTGGCACAGCTGTGCCCAGGGCGGCCCCGCGGTGCGGCAGGGCAGCGGTAGCACCCACAGCTTGCACGGCGAGATAAACCACCCTCATTTCCCTGGCAGTGGGGTTATACAGCCTCCGATGCCGGAGCCGGCTGGAGGGCCCTGCGGTGACATCCCAACTCCACGCGCCGCTCTGGCCGGGGAAGCAGACGTGCGAACAGGCGCAGCTAGCGCAGGGAGGCTGGAGCCGCCACGCAGGCTCTGCCGGCCAGGAGGCCGCGCCGCCGCGCGCCCGAGGGACGTGCCTGCTCGCAGCCGTGACCGGCGCCTTCGTAGACTTGGAGTTGCCTTGTGCCGGAGGAGGTGTGTGGCACTCGTAATCCCACTGCCATTTGAAGAATCCGCTTGTCTCTTGCTCTGCTCTGCAAAGCAAGGATGTGTGGATCAGGTAATGCCCAAAAATAGTAAAGATGATGCTGCTTCTGAGGGACCCCAGCCCTCCTTGGGCCTTGCACCCTCTCTCAGGGCTTTCTCAGCCCTGAAGTCATCCCGTGATAGGTGTATATACTGCTTTCCTAATGCAACTTGTGAAAAGGTCATTAGTGGGAGGAAGCCTAGACAGCAAATCCATAATACATCTTTCAGGTGACATGTTTGTGTAGAGACTATGAAGTTCTTGTTTGCTCTAAAGAGTAAAATGATGCAGTGCCGTTACAACGTAGGCAAAGGAAACAACTCCCAAGGGGCTACAGCTCAGTCCTGTAAGCTGGAGGCATGACGCCAGCCTTTCTTAGGGGCATTTTCTCTTTCCTCCACAA
>VZTL01070464.1:14259-27732 GCA_013400535.1 Scopus umbretta
AGAAAAAACAAAAAAGAAAAAAGGAATCCTCTCCCAGAGCCAAACCTCAGTTTACACAGCATGAAGCAATCTCTCCACAAGCCGGCTTCTCTTCTGGGCAGGTTTCATAGGATTGCGGTGCCACAGGAGTGCACAGGATCTGCCTTGTTCATGCCCTGTTCCTTTCGAAGCCTGCTCACACCCTCCCCTCTGAAGTGGGTTTAGACATGGCAGCACCTGTGTTATCTTAGAAACGCTTCGGCCAAGAATAATCCTGCCCAGGGGAGCAAGACTCTTTTTACACCTGCCTGCTGAGCACAGAGGGGCACGTAACCCAGCCGAGTGGTTTGGAGTCAGCATCAACGGGCTTTCCTATGAAGCAACGGAGTCAAAGCAGTAACTTGGCAAGGGTGTGCCGTGCCAGAAACTCGGCTCAGCAAAAAAACAGGATGGAGGCTTGAGAGGTAGGTGTAGCCAGCAGGAGAAACACGACGGACAAGGCAGACTTGAAAGGGTATGGAATGCGTTGGGGGGAGCAGGGGAGGAGGAGGAGGAATGCCACATCGTAATGGACCTGTGTTAAAACACAGTGAAATGGGTACACCACTGAAATGCCTTTGAGGAGGGAACATCTGCAGAGGCTCCCGTACCAATCGGAGGCTTATGACACCTTTCAATGAGCGTTTCTTAATACCCTTCCTCCTCACCAAGCCCTGTCAGGCCCCCCCTTCCTTTTTATCCTACCTCACGGAAACCAGAACAGAATTCAGACACCTTAGTGGCAGCATAAAACACAGAATCACTGAAGGGCTGAGGTTGGAAGGGACCTCTAGTTCAACCCTGAGGTTGGAGGTCATCTAGTCCAACCCGCCCTGCTCAAGCAGGGCCACCTACAGCCCATGTCCATTTTTTTACTTCCGTCTTCCACATCTCCATTCACACGGGTTAAAAAAAAAAAGAGGATTCTGCCTGAATGCTTAAACTGTATTTCCCAACAGCTGCATCTGTTGGAAAAATCCACTGCAATTTCCAACAGCAAAAACTACCACCTTTGCTCATCTGTTACAGATGCTTACTGCATGGTCAGGGTCTAGGACAATACTATAATGAAAGGAATAAATAAACCAAAAGACATGCAGTGTAAGAGACTGTTCCTCCTTTATGATGACAGTGGCAGACTGGAATGAATTTTGCTCATTATTGTTGTATTTTAATTTAGCCTTGCAGTCCCAGAATTGTGTAATAAAACTGCATCATCCGCACGCCATCCACAACCAGCAAGGCACAAGGCAGGCACAGGAACGGGTTCACACAATTAGGGAATCTGCTGTTGCACCCGCATTTGCAGAATTTACCTGTCCTAGAGGCGTGAACTGACTCCATTTCTCAGGCTGGCCCTCACGCAGCAATTCTAATTTGCAAAGAAGTTTTACAAAAATATGTTAGGCTCTACGCCAAGGGAAAATATTTCCCACTACAAACCCAATGCAAACGGTTTACTAAAAAAATGATTGGTATATACAACATTTAGATGTACAAATAAAGTTTTTCAGGGGGCTGTTCTAACTTGTATCTGAGGCATTATAGCTTCTGCAGCAGCTCAGGAACTAGAATAAGGATAAAGGAAGCATCAAACCATGCATTTGCTATTTCTGTGCTGCTTCTCTCCCAGAAGATGCAGCACTGAAGCAGCCCCTGGGTCTTTACACATAACTCCACAGAAAGACTTTTACTTCCATCACCCGCTTCCAAGGAGGAGTCTGTTTTAACCACAATTTCAAAGGATATAAAATTTGACAGAATATGGATGCATACACCTGGGTAAACAGTTTAATCCCAAGTGCTGTTTAAGCTCATGCATATGTGGTCTTAAAAGGTCTGTTCTGCAGACTCCTTAACTGACCTCGCTGGCTCTTGCACGCAACCCAAGCTCAGGTTTGAAGACCAAAGCCTCAGGCTGAAGAGCCAGACCTTCCAGGCTAGCTCCCACAATGCCCAGAGATGTTTAATCATGATAAATTACAAACATTTTCGCTGCATTAATAGTGCTTTTTTAAATGACTATACAGTTTTTATTAAAATGCTGTTTTCAACATTCACATTACTCAAAAAAACAGTGACTACTGTCTCTCAAATCACCAATTTAGACTGAAATACTCCTGATTTACATTGATATAAATAAGCAGAGAGTGAAGGTTATTGTTGGTTTCTTCCCTATACATGCAATGGACAGCACTCTGCCACAAAATTGTATCTGGAGCATTAAAGGTCATTCCTGATGTTGTTATCCCACATCATACATGAAATTAGGAAGTACTAGAAAATGGAGAATTTGGCCAAATAGGAGTTCTCTGGTCCTGAATATCTAGTCCTGTTTATGAAGAAAATATAATTGTTTGAGAAAAGTTAAGGTACATGGGAGATGTACTGCCTTCAGGAAAGCGAGCAGACTCAAATGAAATTCTGCAATACAGCGTCTTGCATGCAGAGACCACGCAGTGCATTCTAGTATTTCGACCTGACATTAAACACTGGAAATGAAAAAAAAAAACAGACACTACCCAAAGCTTCAAAACTAACATGCCAGATACAAGACAGCAGATACAAATCAATGCAGCAATAAGTATCTGAATAACTACATGATTTTACAGACAGCAATGCAAAGGCTAGTTTTTGTTTTGGCTTAAAGCATGGAAGTGTGTATATACAAGAAAACTGCATGGAACTGTCACTTAGAAAACTACTGCAAGACAGAAGTATACAGAGCAAACTGGCTAACCTGTACAACTGTACACAGAAACAGCTTGACTGCTCTCCGAGCGTTAGTGTCACCTTCTTTGCTAGTGACAAAGGCTCACGGCAAACTGCTGTATGGGGGAGACACTCATTGCCTTTAAACAAGTGTTACATTACATTAAGAAAAAAAAACAAAAAACAAACACCCGCAAATCCCAAACACCAAACTTGTAGCTGCTCTTGGCCTGGTACTCACAAAGAACTGCCTAACTCTCTCCCTTTTCCACCCCACCTGGTCTCATCCAGCACATCAGCTCTGCAGCGGAACATTTTGAATCCCCACCAGAATGGGGTGTATTGTCTGGAGGATTTACTCCAAGCTACTCTGTTTTTCCATTAAGGCTAAATTACAGTAACGTGTACGAAGATGGAGAAGCAATTCCATGCCAAAAGGCAACTAAAGAGTCACACTCTTTAATTTCCCTGTAAAAAAGCTACCAGAGAGTAACTTTTTTTTTTTTTTCCCTGTCCCAAAATAAAACCACCCCCATGCATGTACTTGGAACTGAGTAACACTATATGGTCTTCACACACATGCACTATTCTACCATAGACATGAACATGTTAATTAAAACTTGGTAACGTTATGTGTGTATACACAAGCACACACAAATGCCAAGCAGTATCTTCACCCTTTTCTGACAAATTATATGAACTCAACATTTTTCCATATTTAGGTGAATATAAATAGCCACTACACAATCCAAAACTGGTTATGCTTTTTTTTTTCCCCTTGTGCTTCTGTACTCCCACAGAAACCCACTGACATCACCTCATTCCCTCTCTCACAGAGCTGCTTAATTCTTCAGGGAAAAGGAAGGAAGATCTAAACTACTTGCTGGGCTGTTTAGCAGAAAAGGATTCTGAAATAAAAACAGTTGTTTGAAAGTTTCTTCTTCATCCTCTTCAGCATAGGAGAGCCTTGAAGTGGAGATCCAGCTTGTGCATCCCTCTCCGAAATAGCCAAGATTTGCATCTAGAAGGGGTGCTCCTGTCAGAATCATCTTTGCGACCCGCAGAGCCTTTCCTGACATCTTAACCGAAAACCTCGCCGCCAGCCCCAAAGCCTTAACTTTCACCTGACCTTCAGTCAGCTCCTGGCACTGGAGTGGAAATACCAGAGGAGGATAGCTGAACAGGATACAGCACCTTCATTCCTTAAATCACTGTTGCGTGGGTGTCCAGACATGAGTTTGGAGAGGGTTCATTTGGTGTTCTTTTTTGTTTTGGTTTGGTTTTTTGGTTTTAAATCACAGCCACTATCTCAGAACACCACAATCTCCCTTTGTTGAGTATTATCCTGCCAACGACAAGGCTTTCACTGGTACAGTCACGCTTGTCAGCTAGAAGGCTTTTTCCCCCTCCACAAGAAGCTTTTTTTCCCTCATCGACAAGGAAATCACAAAAGCTTTTGGTGTACACTAGGGCCATGGTATGCAGGTACCATTTTTCTATCTGTCTCATTTTTGTACCTGTTTATATTAGAGAGTTGAATCATTTTCACCACATTGATAAGCTAAAAAAAAAAAAAAACAAAAACGTTCTTCAATGTGGGGGAAATGGTGACTTGTAGATGCACACACTTACATAATCTGGCATAAGGAACAAAGAAATATGTCGGTTTTCAGCATAAAGTAAAGCCAGACAGATACTCCTCATCATGGCTGAGCCCACAGTATCGCAGTGGGCAAAGGTGTGCTACACTGAACATTTGGATAACTTTCAACCATGTACTAGCAAGAGACTTAGACAAATTAAACTTCCATCTCCCAAATAAACAGCACTTTTCTGATAGCTCTCTTACTTATTTTTTTCCCCGCTGATGTTTTTTTATTTGGGTTCTCCTGCTTAGCTAAGCAGGCTACCACTTAACATATATCACTTATTAGTCATCATTATTCAGTCATGATTTAGGGTCTCATCCAGTCATGATCTGATCTATTTCTGACCGCAGTCAATGGTCAATACCTATTAATGTTAAAGGTGAAAACAGAACATAACCCTGGGATTATTAATAGTGCTCTTGTAATTTTATTTGCTTTTGCACGGGTTCTTTAGTGGGTTTTACTTAACTCCGTAACTAAAATACTGCCAGCAATCTCCTTGCACTTGCAGTCATTGACCAATTTCACGCCTTAATAAAAAAATGCCGCACGATAAAAACGATTTATAAACGCAGACTGTACTTTCAATGAAAACACGTTGCCAGTCACTCCACAAATAAAGATCCTCGCGGCTTTCTTTTGAGTCATGAGTAAAGAGCAACTAGATGCTAGGAACTCTGAATAACCCACACACCCACGCTACGTGCGTCCAAAGATCATTTCCCAGCAGACATTTGTGGACTCGTTACTAACGATCCAGCTGCTAATTTAGCATCTGCTCTTGTTCTCAGGTTACCAGCAGGTCCCTCCCTACCCACAACCCCGCTCTGAATGGGTTGTACTCACGCACGGCTTTGCTTCTTTAAAATACGCTGGTATATTTAGCAACAGTAAGCGACTTTACACGATAAGGAGGAGGCATGGTTCCGATTAAGTAAGTAAAGAAAACTCAATCAAGTTAATCAAAAGCAAGCTTCACGAAACAAAAGTCTTTTTGATTTGGTCATTTCAAGGAAGATTTGAAGGAGGGGAAAAAAGCTTTGTAAATTACAACTTAATCTAGGGAGAGAAAAAATACCATTTTCCCCCTCCCCTTTCTCTAAAAGGCAACTTGCTGCTACTTAAACTAGAATTTCTTCAATATGAGCCAAAAAACATGCAAGTGATGCCATGTATTTTTGCTGTATAAAGTGAAAAATCTTGTATTTTCACAAGTATATTTTTTTTAGGAATTGGATTCAGACATTAAAACATTACTTTCAGCTTTGCTGGCAAATGAGACTGCCACCAGTAAAGAAAAGTTCTGAACTGTCACTCAAGACAAAGCCAGTTTTGGAGCTGAAAAGGTCCCTGCTTTTTGTATACTACATTTAATTTCATTACTAAAACTGTAATTCATGACTTCAATAGTGTTATCATACAGTTACACAACATTCACTTGTTTTGATTGTTAGTAAGTTTTGAGACGGGGTGAAAAAAAATTAATGTACTGAAGTACTACACCAACATAACTCAATTTACTGGACATGTGCATACAAACTGAGCCGCTCTGTGATACAACTAACTTAATCCAATGAAGTATTAAATAATATTTAAAAAGGAAAACATTTTTCACTGTAAAAAAAAAAAAAGTGCATTATCACCTACTCCATTCTTTCATTTAAGTGTTCATTGAAATACTGTTCTATTAGAATATATTTCTTTATGCAATCTCTAATAAAGATGGCACATTACGAATTACAGACTGGTTTAAGCACAGAGACATACTCAGACATAATCAATTAAATTATGCCAATATTTAGATCTGTAACCAGAGGTCATATGGCTTGTTATCAATTTTATGTAATTGCAAAGGTGTGTATCAGATACACTCGTATTGTCTAAGCCTGAAAAGAGCTGGAATCAGACCAAGTGAGAAAGAAAAGTAATCCTATTCTTAGCTAAATCCTACCTATAAGCCTAAATCCAAGGTTTTTAAGTGTTTCTTCTAACATGCTGGTTGTAAAACTTACATCTAATAATGTACAACCTTATGATTATTACTCTACTGAGACAAGTTAAGTTGTTATTTCATGAATGCATTTTTCCCCTCTTTTCTGCAGCACGGAAACCTCTGGTGAGAGAAGACAGCAGAGAGAACTGAAAGATATAGAGGGAAAAAAAAAAAAAAACCAAACAAATGAGCTACTTGAGGAAAGCGATTTACACAGCTGTGCACTTCTAAACCTTTCCTTCATCATATGCCCAGCTGTGTCTTTACACGCACTCCTTGGGTCTGCTGGGTTTGGGACTTTCTGAGCCCATGTCAGTGGTAAGGACACCATTAGAGGCATCAAAGCATTGTTGAAACTTGCCTGGGGAGCCACAGCTCTGCTGAGAGCTACGGCTTTGTGGACGAGACCTGGAAGGACCAAAGAGCACGGGACCGAGCAGAGCATGGCCGTCAGACGGCAAGCCATGGCAGAGGGAGCTCCTTCCAACGCTTTTATAACGCCGCCCCTGAGCAGCGATAACTTTACTGCAGATACAAATGGAAGTACGCGATTCTCCTCTTCTGTCACGCCACAAAATTAGAAACTTGCAAGAGAGAATTAAAAAAAAAGGCCAGGAGGAATAAACTTCACTGTCAAGGGAAAGTTTCATTTTTTCCAAGTGTTTTCTCCAAGTGAGCTCTATTTACTCTGGGCTCCCAGGGACATACACGTACTTTCAGGCAATTTGAATAAAAACCATGAAGACCCGAACTCCACTACTTGTGAAATCTGCAGGCACCATTGCCAAACCACAGAAACACACTGACCGTGTCTCGTAAGCACCAAGCGATACAAGCCAATACGTAATTTCAGGCAATTTTGAGTGCGCGTCAGATGTCAACACGGCTGCAACCTACTGTGCAGCAATAAAAACGGATATCCCTAGGTCCCCATCTTCCACATGCATTTTGAGGAACACAAGCCACTTCTCAAATCTTGTTTCAACTCACAGTACCACCCCCCTAAATAAGGGGAGTTTCACCGGGGAACACTTAGTTTCCCTGTGTACAGAAAATTTTATCATCTATAAGCTTGCATGGTCTGTCAGATCATTATCCTCATAAATCCATCCATGACTTCAACATTTGCTCGATGTAAATAGATCTCAGAACAATTCTGGTAGGAATGGCACAGCTGTACAACACAGTGGACACGCTGGCTCCAGAAGCAAGGTCCCATACGGTAGCATTTTTTTCCAGTATTACTCAACACACGTTGCCCAAAGCACAGCTTTTAATCTTCCATCTGCAACTTCGTGTGAAATACGAACACATTAATTCAGAGATAGGCTGCAATTTTCAAACAAGCCTAAAATAGTCACACATTTGCTTTTAAATGCTGAGAGCCGACCGAACCAGCAGGATCAAAGAAAAATCTATTTCTTTCTACGAGCAGTAGAACGGATCAGTGCCACGCACGCATTCTCCCTTGTGCTACCCATTGGTACAAAGGCTCGCTGCTGAGACTACCTGTATGCAAGGACGAAAGCTGTGCATGAAGCATCTATACCCTCAGGCTCCCTCGCACCGCTCGCAAGCAGTTACACGTGTACTACTCACCAACATCACGCAAAGCAGCCTCCAAAACAGCTCCTGTGTGGACCTCTCCACGCCTATGTAAGTTAATTCTGCAGAACTGAGATCTTTTCTGTGATAAGCACTACGGAACAAATCTCAGGCACTACAGGAGACACAAAAGGAACATGAAGTCTCCAATGCACTCGGTTCCCTGAGTTTTATATGAGTGTTCATCTCGTTGCTGGAAGATAAGACAATACTATTTTTACTCTCTTAACTGCATCACTACTGTACCATTGAATACCACTGAACTTACTGTTTTTCTTTCTATACATGGTGACGGTATCCTCGGTAAAAGGAAAAAGCTGCCTACAAAATTAAGAAAAGTCTCTCTAGGGAGTTTTAGGATTTTAACCGTAAATAATGCTTGGTGAAAGCAATTTAATGCAGGAAAACCCCTGTTGCTGATTTGGGGTTTTGCCTTCAAATAAACATGCTTATGAAAGATTTATAAATATTTGAATACTGTTGCACAGGTATAGCCAGGTGCTAAACAGGGCATGAGGGGTTTCTTTGCAATCTGAGCTTTCACATTATGTTTTCCCAAGTAATTCTGCCTACCTCTTCCCGGCCAAGCCAGGAAGGAAAATTCAGTCTCCATGCTAATGACACATTCGTTACCATCTGCTCGGGGGAAAAAAGAAACAGCATAGGCTATGTTATTGCTCTGAGATTAATCAAAAGGCTGAAGTACAAAAGATACCCTATAAAAGAGAAGAAAGAGAATATATTTCCCCTTTTCAACTATTCGGGTCATACACTTGAAGGGCTGATCTGTACCACAGGCTGACACGCACATCCTCTCTAACGATGGCAGAACAGAGCAGTGCCCCCAGGCATTGTACGCGGCCTCCTATTCAAATTTGGCACCTAAACTCTGCACACAGAGACTACTTAGGTGAAGACAGCTTAATATTTTATATACAGCACAGAGTGGTTTGTCCTGTAACAACACAGGGAAGTGGGAATTTACATTAAAAAATAATGACTGAAAACTGTTCATACACACACCACTTTTTAAAAAATGTTAATTCTCCCCTCCACAAAAAAAAAAAAAAAAATTCAGTGCTGCCAGTTTCTTTCTAGGTAAATTTAAGCTAAACTGTAAAATATGAAGTAGTTTAAGACCCTTTCCCCCCCCTATCACTTCAATACGAAACTGAATTTAGAAATCTGAAATTATTCTCAGGTAGCAAATTAGTATGTATACAATTGGCAATGCACCGCAAGCAGTATTTCTTTCCAACTAACTCCTTATGAAAATGAAGCAGCACGGGGAATTTACGGTGCTTTTCATGGCAAGAAACCCATGGTACCTGTATAAACAGGTTTTATACTTCAGGCAGTTTTATATTCGTAAAATATTTTCCAGTAGACCTGGATCTCATTTTTAGTAGGAGAAAGTATGGTATTTAACCACTTGAATGCAAAGAGATTTCATTCCAAAATAACTATGGCTAATTTGAGAATACACAATAATAAACAATAAACAGTTATATAGATCAGCAGTATTCTTAAATAAGGCTGGCGTAATGGCATGACAAGTTGTGGGCTTTTCAAAAAAATATTAGCACTATCTGGTCTTGCAAAAAGAACAAGTGAGAACAGAAACAAGTGGCCTCTTTATCCTTAACCAGTATGAACAGTAGCTTGCTAGTGTCCAAGAGGCCTTTAGCTGTAAAATACTAGTGGAAAGATGGCACTTTGAAGTTTACCATCATGTAAATAAAGAAAAGCAACCATGGGTGGAGGATACAGGGGAATACAGGCACCAAACTCGCCGATCTTCACCTACACACACAAACTCATCCCCCCTCTAGAAAGAGATGCCTAATTTTTGTTACTTCAACACAAAATATAAACCAGAACTCCAGTAAAGAGACAAGAGCAGTGTGCACTCACAACTTGTTCACCCATCTGCCCAAGTAAAGCCCATGCCGGTCCCTCTCCCACCTGTTCGATGCAGGAGCGGACCCAGAGATTTCAGCAAAGCCGCTTGGGAGCTGCAGCCTGGCCCGTGACACCAAACTCCCCAGACCCTTCAGCTCTGAAGCTGAGTATTAAGGCAACGGCAACATAGCTGTGCCCCGCTCTCCCCCATGCTAAACAGGTCTTATAAATTCAACAGGTCTTACAAATTCAATTCAATAAGCTGCTCCAGAGCAGCTGACCGAAGCCCCATTTCCAATATTGCATTAAACAATTAACCACTGCTTTTGCTGCACTTCATTCCCTGGCAAGTGCAAGCAGACTGTCTGTCTCTGTCCCGAAAGACGCCAATAAACCATGGGAACAGATAGGCTCTGAATCTGCCTGGCTGCTGTTAGTCATTTTGAACAATACTACGTTAACAGCCTTAAAAACAAAGAAAGAAAAAAAAAAGAAAAAAAGGGGGCGGGGGGGGGAAAGGATGCTTCTAAGAAAAAACAAAATCCTTGGTTTGCCTTACATGAGGCTGGAGGAAAACAAACCTTAAAAAAAAGGCAAAGAAACAATATAGCCGGGGTGAGGGGGGAAGACCCTGTATTTTGATCCTGGCATCAAGTGCTAAAACCCACTGAGATACTATTTATTAATTGCAAAATAGAACTACTAAAAGCAAAGAACTACAGTAACAGTTTTCATCCACTGTTTCAATATCATCAATATTTCCAAAATTCATAATTTGTCTTCTTCAGAAAGAATACTTCACCAAAAGTATAATCAATTTTCCTCAGATTAATTTTCCCTGATAACCTGTGAGGTTGAAAACTGGGTAAATACTAGTTGAAGAACAACTAACTGCTCTTTCAGGAAGGCATTCTCTTGCTTCTTACAAATCCATGCAAGAGTTTGAAGAAGGATTTAATTAACACTATTTGCTTAAAAGTTAAGAAGAAAAGCAACTTTACTTTTGTAATGAAATGGTTTAATCATCACCGTGTAGTTCTAGGACTGTGCTTGGACAGTCTCTTTCCAGATAGTTTTATGAAGGCGGTACAATCTACAAGACTTGAAGGGTCAAAATAAGCCAACTAAGTTTATTACTTAAAACTGCTGCATAACTTTTTATCCTTCTCCTAAAGACACAGTAATTTGTAAAATTCACAATTCTCCCAATTTAAGGTAAAATACTGGTTTGTAATTACCCACGTGCTAATTTTCATTTTGATCCTGGACTCCCTATCCATCACACACGGATACATCTGCGTTCGCCTCACAACAGAAAAGTTGGGTTTCGTAAGAAGAAAGTAATTTTCCATTAACACATTATATTCAGGAATAACTTGATCTGAAGACAGCAGTCCTCGACTGACTAATGTAAGCGCGGGAGCAAAAAATATCTTCTGGTTTATAAAAGCCCCGATGGAGTTTGAGGATGATGAGTCCCGGCACACTCTGGTTTCTGCCCCAGCATCCCCGTGCCAGGCTGACCTCGGTCAAGTCCACTACGACACACAGCCCAGTGCGGGAGGATCCGCAGCTTCCCTGGGTACAGGAAAGGTTCGGGAGTCACTGAGGACAGAAACTGGCCCCAGCTTGTCTCCCTCTGGACAAGGCACTGCCCAGGGAATGAAGGTGCACAACAGACCATAAGGAGCCGTAAAGGAAGACAGTAAAAAGGCTGCGTGTCTGGAAAAGCACAAGGTTATGCACATCTGACATCATAACATTATTTTAGCATGCGATGCTGCTCCGTGTTGCTATGAGGTGACCAAGTGACTCTCCAGCTCAGCACAGGCAGAGAAACACAGAGGTAATTAAAAGCATGCAAAATAAATAATTATGTTAATTACAACACTGGTAGTTTAGCAACATGATCTGACCTATTTGTAGCTGTATTTAATGAATTGGTGGAGTCAGTCTTAGGAGCACCTGATGGTGTCACAGTACCGAGATTTTAATCACAGCAGAAGCCAAAAGCTGGTCTGCCTTCCCAAGGAGAAAGCAGGGACCGATCAGAGCATTCCTCGGCAGCGACTGGGAGCAACACCAGGAGCCCCGTTAGAGCAGAGAAAGCTGTGCTGACACTGAAACATGAGCTGCACCCCCAGGGAAACCGGGAGTAATTTATTTGGCATCCATGAAAGTGTAGGCTCAGTACCAAGTACCATGAGAAGTTACTCAAAAACAAAAAAAAAAGGGGAAAAAAAAAAAAAGAAGGAATCTGGAGTCGCACCAAGATACTCCCTCATCAACACCCAGAACCACTGCTGTGCCATTCAGGAATAAAACACTACAACAGGAGGAGAGATTGGAGAAAAGCACAGAAAACAGTTTTTTCTTCCAATTTGGCTGAAACTATTTATTGATTTTGGAGACTCCCCTCGTGGCACTCTCAGACAAAACCAAAAGGGAAAAAAAATATATCCCGTGCACAGTAAGATCAGACATGCCATCCTTGATGTATTTACCGAGGTGGTTATTTTTGCTGCGTATGCAAGATACTCACCTCGAACAAAAAAGAAAAATGCAGAAAGCAAGCCATCTAAGCACAGAAGTAAGAAAAAAAAAACAATGTTGCATTATAAAATAACTTGGAGCTTTTATTATCTTTCTGGAACCTGCTAAAGAAGGAAAAAAAATAATGCTTATTATACCCCAAAAGAACTCTGCACAATAAAAGAACTATTAGTATTTTAAAGGGTCTGGAACAGAATTTACTACTTTATTTTCTGTTACATTAGAAAGCCACTGCCATGGCTCCCAACAGACCTCAGGGGTGAGCACAGGGGAATGCCTACTGCGGGATGTGTGGGGCAGGAAGAAAGAGAAGATCTTTTATGTATTTTGAACTTTGCTTTTATGTATTTAGAACGCCGACAACATAAAATGTAATTTTCTGCCTCAAGCTCTATGCCAGTGGTGTGACTTTGTGTCTTACCTGTTTATTTTATTGGGTAAAGGAAGTTTTCACTGTTAGCACCACAAAACCAGCATGGCTCAGAAAGACCGTGCTTTCTTCTAGCCTCTGGGTCATTGCGAGAGCTTGCTATGGAAACGTTGACTGCCACACAAGAGCTTCAGGAATAGCGAGGCCTGTGTTCATTTGGCTTCTTGCTTGAAGAAAAAGGAAGGACTCTGGGCTGCCGGGTGGTCCTGGCAGTGTGGTGTAGCAAAAGTTACCGCAGGTTTAATCCTCGGCCCTTCCTGTGCCAAGCAGGTCCTTGAATGTGGGTTTTCTGCAAGCAAGTTCCATAATTATCTGGCTGCTGATTATTTACATGGGGGAGTCTCCACAACACCTTCCTGATCCGTTCCTCTTTGCACTGACACAGTAACAGCGAGAGAGAGAGGCAGAGCAGACCACCTTTTAACTTAGCACAGGTCAATCTCCTTTAATAAAAATAAGGCACTGGAGAATGCAGAACTGAACCCGAAAGCGCCGTCTGTCTGCTGCACTTCTGCAAGTACCTCGGGCCCAGCCTACACCAAGTTCTCACTTCATCTGCACCTTTCCTACCTGCTTTAATGATGCTCACTGCCTTAAAAAAAAAAAAAAAA
>VZTL01070482.1:6276-17217 GCA_013400535.1 Scopus umbretta
AAAAAAAAAAAAAGACTTAAAATCCACCAGCAGAAAAACATGCCAAGCAAAACTGCTTGCTGGTCTTTACAATCTACAAATAAGACTTGAAAAATAATGATTATACCATAGTAAATTCTTGGTTTGAGGAATCCGTATTGACAAAATGAATGGTTATCATTTCAGGGAGTAAGGTTGAGTAAAAATGCAGACTAATAAGGATAAATTAAACAAAACAATGAAGGCAAACTCCATTTCTTATTTTTCTTTGCATGCCCGGTTAGGAATAAATGACTGTTTTGCCTCCTGGGGGATTAAAATAAGCAGGATTTCATAAACTCTCTTGCTCACTGACTCTCTTTTCACCTCAAAATCTTTCTTCCCATGCATAAAATTATGTGTTACAAACAGAAAAGCTGGCTTCCCAAATCATTAACTTCTCTACCGTTTCCTATCAAGCATAGATCTCGATAGCAAGAAACCCTGCATCTTGCAGTCCTACTTCACTCAGGGCCCAGAAAATCTGATGCTAGCTACTGGTCACTGTGCATTCCTGCTCCCTAACAAGCAGCTGTCTCCTCCAAGGTCTTCGACAGAAGCATCTTGAAGGAGAAGCATGCCTTCCTCTTTTACTAATTCGCTTTTCGGTTGTATTCCATAATAAACGTATTTTTGACACTGTCAAATCTTTGTTTATGACTAATATCATACAAACAGAAAAAGTTTTTCTTTCATTGACATTTTTGCAAAAAGTCCCTATGCAAATATTATCTAGAAGAGAAAATATTCATTTGGGAAAAAAAGACACTTAGATCACACTAGGAGGCTGCGTGCTGGGACGTTCTAATGGTAAGGCTGCACTTAGGCAGTAAAAGAAGAGGAGAATTAAATCTATTGCATTTTATGATAGCTATACGCAGGCAAGTTCCCAACCAGACCACTAGCTAGGCAAACTTTGCAGCTTTGAATTAATGCATTCATTTTTTTGCTGTCTGCATTTTAGCAATGGATGCTTTGCTGTGTTCTCACAGAACTTGTGGGTTTTGTTGCTTTAAAATATACTCTGAACCTGTCATAACTACCATAATGTTTCCTCAACGATTATAATCTACTATACAAAGATATAATATGTAATTCTGACAACAAGAGGCCCTGCCTGTTTTCATGCGCACACTAGGCTTTTCCAACACCTTCCCAAACACATCGAGGTTGTTGACCTTAGCAAATATGGTCTACTCCTAACCTACTAACTCTAACCTCCTACTGAGGTCTGCTCCTAACCTTTTCCCTAGGTTGGGCCACGCAGAGCCCTGATGTGAGAAAGCGATGGTTCTCCCTCCCTGCTAAATCAAACTTCCGTTGATCTAGTTTCAAAACCAGAGAGTCTTTAGCTTCTCCCAATGCCCTGGTGTAACACAAGCAAAGCTTAGTCTTCCTGCATTGCACGATTGCTTTGCTCTCTCTTCCTAAATGTCTTATGTGGGGATCCAGAAATCAGAGGAAAGTGCAGCACTGTACTTGGGGGAAGAACCAGCCTAGAAAAGTTAATGGGAGGAGGGAACGGCTACACCTAGCTAGCCTCACCACTAATTCCATCCAGGCTAACTCCTTCATCTGATCCAGGTGACATTTCTTATGGTTTATTTGCATAGAAATGCATCTTCATGTTTAGGGTTGTGCAGCTGTTTCCAAACGGAGGTCACACTTGGTAACAGCAAGAAAAAAAATTCTGGAAAGGAAAAGTTTCTCATCTGATATTTCTGAAATCAAAACCTTTTATTTAATTTCAAAACATTATTCTATGAAAAAATGTGCTTTAATTTGACTACAAAGCGAGGCAATTGTTCATACAGCTCTGGCAGTGCCCTTTAATGGCAAGTGGCAATAGTCTCATCTTGTCCATGGCAATAGTCTCACCTTGTCCATGCCAAAGAGTGAAAATTAGCATTTATATGTATGGTCATTTGAAAAAAAATATAGGCATGCAGATACCTACATTAACTAGTGCTTCCAGAGACAGATAAATCAGTACCAGCTACCATGGAGCCATGTCCTAAGGCACAGACATTAATTTATCCTAACTGAATCTAAATGTACGTTAGCACTTAAATACTTCAGTAAAGGGGGATACAAAGGAATTTTGAGGTAAGATAAAAATTATTGCTTAGCTAAGTGTAAAAAAAAGGATTTCATTCAAGTCTCCTGTGGCAAGTTCAAGCATTTACACTTTGGCACATGCTTCATGTAATTCCAGACAGCTTCTGCTCCTTCCATTTGCTTAACAATTATACGGTTCTTCCCAACAAAGTAGTCCTCCCAACTTTTGCATTGGGGTATCTTTGTGTAGCTCCTTCTGTCTCTGGCATAGGAGCTGCCAAGTTAACTCAGGAAAGAATCCTGTGGATGCTAGCTGATAGAAAAAACTGTTGCTAAACTATCTTGCGCGGTTTAAACTTTATGTTTAACTAAATCTAATAATGGGAATGCATTTAATAGAACTCAATGTCTAGATATACTTTCAGTATTTCATAAGTTTGAATCGAGCCAAACCTCTCATGGTACATCTCAACAAGGCCTCAAATAGCTGGCAATTCTACTGGCATACCTTCACTCAGTTCTCCGATCTCTGATATTAAACAGAAAATGGAATCTATTAGTGAAAGAATAAACCTGAAAAATGAAGATTCCCTTTCTGGTAACATAGCCAAATTCACCGTGAAAAACTGGCACTGAAAATCAGAGATGCCTTGTCTACACAAGTCAAAGAGCCTTGACATTGATGGCCAAAGGGACACAGATCACATTTAGGACCTACCATAGTCCGTTATTAAATTAAGGACAATGGTGATTGTGTGGAGCTCAAAATCAGTCAAAATATTTTTTTTTTCTTTGTACACTGAGCATTTTGCCACATTGAACTAATCAAACAACTTCCAAATTTGTATTTTGAATTATTTTCTTGATCTTAAAGAAATTGCTTTGAAAAATGCAATCTAAATCCCGAACAATCTCCACAGCCCTAAAATACTAAGGATTTAAACCTTGGTTATGGTCCGTATAAAAGTTCTTAGACCCCTGCTGCTATATCTAACTCCCTTGAACACATTATCAGAAATGTCAATCTACAATTCTACCATATCAACATCTTTAGCTTTTCTAAAATAGTCCAGACTTAAAGAGAAAATTCTTATTGCTAGGACTAAGCAGAGTTACCCATCTTTATCATCTCCCTCACCACATGACACGGAATGACAGATTATTTTAGAAGTTCAAAATACCTAATTCCATATTATCAATCATAAGAAAAACCACACCATTTTTGTCACCTTCCTCTCAATAAAAAAAGAGGATTAAATTCAGGCAAGATTTCTCTACATCTACATAGTGCGCTACAAATGCAAAGCATGCACAGGAGCCAAACCATTTGTTTATTTAATAGTCCTCACAAATTGGAATTTTATGCTGTCATACATTTAATAAACATAGATAATATATTACCTACTGCGTAGAAGGTGATTTTCTGAGTGTCTTTAAAGTTAGAAAGAAGGATCGTGTAAACCCACACCTCCTGTCTTAGAAAACATTGCAACTGTTTGAGCATTCATCCTTAATCCCAAAAGAACAAAATCAGTCTGTCACATTAAGAAAATATGGTGTTGTTTTAAATTATCATTCTCTCGAGGTAAATAATTTTTCTACAGTTACTATCAACAGCTCTGGCTCGTGGTTGCCAGCTTTAGAACCAAATGTCGTTTTGCAAACAATTAGCACCACTTCAGTTAATGTCTTTACACTAATATGCAGCAGCCAAAGGAAAATAAAAAAAAAGACCTTCAACTTTACCTTCTAAATAAAAACTGCGTTAAGATATGTGGTGTCCAAATACTTTTGTACTTTAGTAATGAAACTTATTTTTGCTTGTGGACATTATACTTTTCATCAGCATTCGGAAATTAATCTCTTGTTATTTTTCCATAGTTTTGTTGCTGCAGTTGCTCTTATTTCCTACTCTTAAAAATCTGCAGTCATTATTTCTCAAATCATTATCCTTCCACCCATGTCCCTCAATTTGTTTTGTTTTTAGGGTAACTAACAGAGCAAATATTTTATTAAGGATAAAAATAATTTTGCAAAGATTTGCAGAAACTGACAGAGTAAGTATTTTGCCAAACAGAGCCCAAGCAGGGAGTGAAGGATTAGACCCCACCTAATCCACTGGGTTTATCAAATCAATGTGTTTAATACTGAACTAAAGTGTCCAGAGAAGTTTATTTTTAGCAGCTTGCCATACTGATTATTCATTTGGCCTTATTCTAAGAATTACTATTTAGGATTCAAAGAGAAAAAGTCTATTTCTTGTTAGCGAGTAAGGTATCATCATTAAAAGTCTTCCATTCCCCAAACAAGTAAGTATCTTTTTTTTTTTACTTTATGCCATATTTTTATTATTTGCTTGATAATTTTCATAGTAAACATTACACTTTACTGAGGCTAGCATTTATTTTAAAATTTTAAAGGGATTACATGCAATGAAAATGATCATTTGGTGATGACAATGCACTCTGTTGGGTCAGAGATGAAGAAAGTGGCCGATTTTGATATATAACCATGTCAACTTCGTACATGAAACTTGCTGGTAATTTGGAAAAAACCAAACATAGTCACAGTGGGACTGTGTCCATGCTGCTATTTAATCAAATTATTTAGTCTATGAAATAGCCAAGACAGATAAACTCTCCAAATCTGACAACATTTTGGTTATTTGGACTTTCTAGTAGCACGTTATTTTATATCTACACTGCTATGTGTGTCTGCCCTGAGAATAACAGTCGTCTCTTGGGCCATATTTCACACAGAGACTCTTGTCCACACTGCTGAGAGCTGGACCGCTCTAAAGCAGACTGGCCATGTCACTCCTTTTTTTCCTACTTAGTGCTCCTGTGGACCTAAGACATAATTTTATTTACATATATATACACATATACATATACACACACACACACGCAATTTAAAAAAAAAAAAAAAAAAAAAACACCACCTTTTTTTTTTTATTTCAAATTGTCTGACCTAATGTGGGAGCCCAATTGCTGCAACAACTGCAGTGCCTTTTTAAAACTAGTTTGGCCTGTTCCCGCACAATAAATACATCACATTACATGGCCAAAACACCTCCCTACACTGAGGGACTCAGCAGAGTTCTAGATCAGCACAAGCCCCTCTGATTTAAATGCCATGCAGTAGAATATAGTCACAAGTGCTTTGCTGTGCTCGATACTCAAGCTTTCTTGACGTGCCTACCAAAGAAATCAGCTGGTAATCAAAGTCATTATTTTTAAGTAGTGGATTTTCTATCCAGAAAGCAACTGATTTGACAAAACCAACTCACCACCAACAAAGAGAAGCCATGTCATAATTTCTTCTAAAGTGTGCTCAGTACTCTATATGCCATTTCCTAAGTTTGCAGCAGTCAAGTTTTCTAAGGAAAAACAACCATTATTTCCATTCAAAAACTTTGTAACCTGGTACAATTTTTGACAGAGTTAACTAATTGAAGAAGCACCTCCAATGCATGCCAGCAGAGCAGCTGGCCTCACATGGCATTTCTTTCTAAAAGTTTCGTTATGTACAAAGGAATGGTTTAGGTAGCAATTTCCATAAGAAACTAGTAAAAGGTAGGACTTGGAAGAATACTCATCTGCTCTCTTGGACTCCTCTGTATTCACATACACTACAGCACCTTGCCAAGTTTGTAAACTGCAAAAACACAGTGTCCAATGACAAGCCTCTAACCCTTTTAGTGCATCACATACTACATACTGAGCTGAATTTTACTTCCAAACAAAATTTTGGCTGCATTCCTTAGTGAGTACAGGTTGCTCTCGCATTGGCAGACTATCCCATTCTCCCACTCAAAACAATTTGATGGATTTTTAATTTCATGGGCTTGCTTGTTCCTAGATGGGCACAGCTTATATAAATCACTTTCAGCCACCAACTCCGACATTGAAAAAGACAGTTCTTATTTTCTTGATTTAGGTTATTATGCTGAAATTATATTTTTCTCTACTTTGTCTTTTCATGTAATTTGCAGTTAAGAGGATAATTTAAAATACCCTTTACAGAACAATTTAAGTGTCTATTCTATAGCTTTCCTCTTTCTAACTCAATATTTAATAAAGTGCTAAGTTTGACTTCGACAATACATAATTTGGTGAGAAATTTAGCACTGGATTTCAGTGAATTCAAGATGAAGTATGTTGTCTGAAAAACATACCCACACATAAACAATGCAGCGCTATTCTATGCTACTATTCTTATATGTTCATTTAGTGTGTAAATATTGTTGGTTTCAATAATGCCTTTTTTATAGGTATGGTTTGATCCGATCCTCCCTGCCCTGACACAATCAGGCTGACCACAACTAAGTGCAGGGAACTTAAATAGTAATATCAGTACTAAATTACTAAAAACACTACAGCACCGACCTTAGATTGGTGTGTGTTTATAAGAGCAGAACTGAGACTGCTATTTGTAATGAATCCTTTGTTTTTATTCTTTACTGAAGCATGAGGGCATAATACAGCTGTAGAGTGAAGAGTACATGTAAAAACCAGGGGACTTTAACTCTAATTGAATTTTCCATCAGCCAATGTCCTAACCCAAAGGGATCATCTGGTCAGTCTCTTACATGGTATAAAGTAAAAAAAAAAAAAAATAAAAAAAAATTAAGAATTGCTACGTCTTTTGCAGTCATAGGAATAGGACAAAGGTGGATAGGGGAGTGGTGGATATACAGTATAATAACTTCCAGCTGGTATATCATCTGTCTGCTGGTAGGTATGTTGAAATAAATAAATGATCAAAAATAATCTAATTAAAAAAAAAAAAGATCAACAAAGTCAGGATGAGTTTTTGGAAATAAAATAAGACTTTGCAACACAAGTGATATGAAAGCAGCAAGATGATTAAAATGCAGAATCTTATTTATTATGCATTAGGTAGATCAAAGCGCCTCAATGATACCAAGGCACTGATTCGGGGTTGCCACCTGTTTGGTCTCACATGCAATGGGAATCTGTTAGGCAAAGCCGTGTTAAAGGTTGTCGGTACGTATTACACTTATGAACAGCTTACATTAAAAAAAACCCCAAATTATTCTTTTTTTGCTGAAGAGATTAACCCGTTATTCACCAGCACATATGTTAGTTTCTTAGTAAATAAATATAAAAAGGGAATTCTGTGTAATTCAGGAAGTTTTCTGAAACAAACAAAAAAATGCAGGTAAATGCTCTTACTTGAGGCACATCACATACTTCTTTGAGATACTGTCAAACAGACCTGAAGAGTATAAAATTAGAATATATTTGAGCTGTGGTTTTGGAGAGCGTTGAGCCTTGCAGCAGGCTGAGCTCAGAGAGGAAAGATTGTGGCAAGCAGGAAAACTAAAAATCTAGAGAACAAGGCAGGAGGCATTTTTCTAGATATTTTTGTTGTTTATCTCTTTTGTCTAACTTCTCCACAAAGAAGAGGAAAGCTGTGACTTAAGGGAAGTGTGTGGGCGTAAATGCCTAACAATTATTGGAGGATCTAATAAAGAGAGAATTTAAGAAAGCTGAAAATCTGCAAGATATAACACCACAATGCAAGGCAGCAACGATCTTTGTCAGTGCCCTTGAAACTTGCTGCAGAACTGGCGAAACAGAGGAGCAGAACTTTGGCCAGAAGAGTCAGAAAGATCTGTATAAAGTCCGCGTAAATTTGATTTGCGTTTATAAAACTGGAGGAGAAAGTTGGTAAGTACTTTAAAAAACACGTGTACTGAAGGAGAATTGTTCAGGAGGTCTCTGGGTGTTATAAATATATGCCATTGATCAAAACCAGTGAAGGGACCGACAGAGGAGGAAGGAGTCCCAGTGACTGTCTTGATCCAGACTGAAGAGGACTACTGCAAGACCACGTGATGTGGGCCTACTCACATAGGTGAGTCTGAGAAAGGATTCACACTGACAGACTCTTTTCCACTCCTTATTTCTAGAATAGTGAACAAATGCCCCAGAGCGAAGCAGCGCTGAGGGTTTTGCGCTCGGTTTTCTCAAGTGAAAACTGTACAGATACAGATTTGTGTTTTGCCAGCAGCAAATGTTTATTCCACAATACTTTGGGCACTGATGTGAAAAACATGATACATGAGAGGAAATGCTGTGAGCCAGATTCTGATCCCTTTTACACTGTTAAAAATAAGAAGTAACTTTGCTGAAATCAGTGAGCATCTCTCTCAATCCATGCAAGCTGCTTTTGGCACAGAACTAAAATTTGATTTCCAAACTTCTGACAGTAAGTCTGACGGGAGTCTTAACTGCCCCCACCATAACTTGGAGCCCTCTGTAGGTTCTTCTGCTCATTTCAAGATTGTTAGAGTGCAAATAAATACTTCATGGAGATGAATGAGGAATTTGCAGGAGAAAACACTGGTCAAATACGAAGATATAGAACACCAACTTCAACTGAACAGTCTGCTACATGCTTTAAATTGTTTGGTAATGTGACAACAGTACTAAAAGAATAAGCACTTCCATTAACAGGCAGTAATTAAAAGAACAAATAAGGTGACTGCACCTATGGCCAGAAAGATAATCTCTTGGTGGTTTTTCTTTGTGTTTCTAGTGATGGTTTATGTCAAAATAGCTCAGTTTAGAAGTCCAAAGTTCAAACCACTGTTTGGAAATGGTGGTGAGCTCATCAATAAGGGACCTTTGGGAATCAGTTTTTTAACCTGTAATTTTCAGGTGATACTTAAAGTAAATGGAGGTATAGAGATAAAATATGCTTTTCAACGACTGGGTCCTAGTGGCTAAAATGCTCTCACTGGCAGAAATCTGGAAGAAATTTTCTTCTAAACACTGAAGTAAAATGTCAAGATGCCTTTATTCCACATTACTTGCACTAAAATTTTATAGATGGAGAAATAAAAATGTGGTTTAGGTTTAGTAGTTCTAACTCTTGTTTTTTTTATTTTTTATTCCTGCAATCATTGGTATTTCCAGCTACAAAATATGTAGTCTGTTACACTGAGGAAAACAGCTGCAAACCACTTATTTCCACTCTCTAGGGTTTCTAAATGTTGAAGCTGGGTATGATTTTGAAAAAGATTAAGATACGAAACAAAAAGTTGAGGATATTTTCTTTGTTTACTTCTGCTTCCAGAGTTCCCTCGTTAGACAGGAAATCTGCGACTAGTATAGCATATCTGAAATCCATACTCACAGACATGCATCTCCTTCTGTATTTCTAGACCAAATGCAGAAACATCCTTAACGTAGAACAGCTTCAGTAGCTTTTTCAATGGCACGCATAAGAAGAAAATATATATACACATATTTTGGGAAACACAGTTTACCCATGTTGGATAAATAAGAAACTGGCAGTTTCTTCTCATTTGCCACAACCCTGCTCATGGGTCTGTCCCTGAATGAATGGAGTCTGGAATGGAAAATAGTAATCTGTCACTGATCCTTCCAGAAATGACCTCTCTGGCTGGCATTGTTACAGTAAATAAGACTATGAAACCCTTGCAATTTAGGTAAATCTTTCTAATGATGTTATAGTTCAATGCTTGTAAAGAGCTAATAATCTAAAAAGATCTCCAAAATTGATTTAAAAAATGTGGATTACTTGATGTTTATAAGATTCAGCATTGCAAGAAACTAGTATTGAACTTACTCAGAGTTACAAAGCAACTTGCTTAGACAGAATGCTGGGCATGAAACGTTTTAGTTAAATGAAGACTGAATTCTGGATTCAGTGAAAATTATTCAGTTTTTATGATGCTCCACTTCACCAGTGAATTTATGTAAGATGATCAAATGGCAAAATTCTGCAAAATATTACAGTTCAGCAAGGAAATATCTTCACTGAATTAGGGGATGGAAGTCTGGAAGAGACTTTAGCATGCTGAATCTCCCAGAAAGCATCTGACAAGCAGCAAAAAGGGAAAAAAGTACAGTGAATCAACACAAGGGAAAAAATAATGTGACCTAGCAAAAAGGTGCTTCTGTAAAGGACAGAAAAAAAGTAGTTGAACAAATGAACATACATGTAGATGTTTCAGAACCTCAGAGTTACAGCAATGCCCTCCTGTGTTAAAGCTCGCCAAGTGCCAAATGTCATCTGTCAACCCACCATGTATCCATCCAATTTTTAGTTAACCTGAGAGTGATTTTCCTCAGGTATATACGTATTCACCGTTTTTAAAGGTTTTCCAATTCTGCAGATCTTAATAGCTGAAAAATTAATCACTGCTACAGGGGCAGGTACTAGCAAGGCAATCACTGTATGAAAATGTGTCCCATTTATTAAAATCCAGGAATATCTTTCATGGAATGGATTATACCCCAGCTTTTGCAAGGCACTAAAGCGTGTTTACTCATTAAAGACTCTTCTCTGTAAAAATCTGCAAAATGAAGTATTTTAAGAACATGAAGAGAAAAGAAGCAACCTTCCTGTGCCAAATTAAAACCCAGAGACATAATGCTAGAGAACATTTAGTTACTTCTGATCTGTGCTCGTAACTGACAAGCCAGGATACATCAAATTAAAACAGTAGTCCTACTGAACTCCCCCCGCTCATCATCTACTTTCCTACAACATCTTTCCCCTTGCTTTTCTTAACCCCTCTCTGTCTGTACACAAAATACTTGTTTCTAGAGGACAACTGTTGCTTCTCCTGTATTGATTGCATGCTTTTGCTTAAACAAGATATATGCAAACAGGATGCCTCAAAGTGCATTTAGGAGATGTGGTGCTAAACTGTTTCTTGAACTGCAAAGTATTGCTGCAACATGCTCCCAGACCATTATGTCCTCTTTAAACTTTCAGAAAAAAAAGTACCCAGCATCACCTAATCCAAAAAAGGACATAGTCTACCTAGATTTCTTCAAGACTTTCGATATGGTTTCCCACAGC
>VZTL01070487.1:0-24451 GCA_013400535.1 Scopus umbretta
GCCTGGCGGGGGCGGCCGCGGAATCTTAAGGCGGTAGCGGGCATCGGCCATCCGGGGGCAGCGGGGAGAACCGGCACAGGACGGTGCCGGGCGCCGCTGGTCGGGGGGTGCCGGGGCCGGGCACCGGCGGGGCGGGGACGGGCCCGGTAACGGACACCGGCTGGCCCCGGGGGAAGTCGGGGGGGAATCCGGGCCGTTGCCGGGACGGGGCGAATCCGTTAACCGTTAACGCCGGTTGCTCTCCACAGGGCTCCTCTCGTGTCCCGGAGCCGCTGCCAGCGTCCCGGTGAGTGCGGCCTGCCCCGTCGTCCCCGGGAAGGACGATCCACCTGCCCGCCCTGTCGCCCGCCAGGCCGCCCGCTGCAGGGCGGCCCCTTCCCCAGAGCCCCGGGCCCGAGGCCGGGCGGGAGTGCCTGGCCCTGGCCCCGGAGCCCCAGGCCGTGCCCCAGGCCGGGCCTCCCCACAGCTGAGGCACCCCGGGAGCCTGGCAGCCGCCTGCTGAGAGCTGCAGCACACATGCCCTGGCGATTCCCACCGCTTACCAGCTTGATCTGTGGTTGCCCCTCACGGGGACTTGCCGTCCATGTGGCCGGCTGACCTGAGACATCTGAAGGAGCCGCGTTTTGTAGCACGCAGATGTCCTGACACCACAGCTCAAGCCGTGCCAAGCAGCAGAAGCCAAGCCTCAAGCGATAAATTCCCATAAGAGCATGAAAGATAATGTGGTGCTTTATAAGGCTGTGCCAGCTCCTGTTGAGCGCTCTTCTCCGTGCACGAGTGTGCCAGTATTCCTCAGAACCTCTCACATCAGAAGCTGATCAGAGACCTTTTCCAAACTATGTATCTTAGACTTCTTACATACCTGTCTTCCCTAGCCTGCTTGCTACAAGTATGGTGTGCCTGGATGTCCAAGGGACTACAATCCAGTTTGTGGGACTGATGGAGAGACCTACTCAAACGAGTGTGTGCTCTGCCTTTCAAACAGGTAGTCACCTAATTGACCTCCTAACCTTCCCTTCCCTATATGCAAGCAAAATACTCACCCTCACATCCCAATTAAGAGATAGATTATTGGCTTTGGATCGTTCACACTCTGTTAAACTGCAGTTTTAGCGGGGTCTTCTCAACTGTCAATCCCTTGCAACAGCTTTTGCCATGATGATACCTGTAAACGGCTTAGATTGGATTCAGTTAGCTGGCAGTACTATTTGCTTTTGTAATTCTTAAGGAGGAGCATCTCAGAGTGGGGTTGCCTGTCACGTTCATACAGAGCCACATTGTCATTAAATACAATGCCGGACTCCTCCACACTCTCCATCAGAAAACATGAAATATCCCACCCAAAATGCAGCTTTTACTACAAAATGTTTGCATTCAAATTCCAATCTTTTGTACTTCCTTTCACAGAGAAGAGTAAGAATGCCAAACATTAGGAGAAAATACTATTTTGCCATTCAGACTGTTTAAAAATCAAGAAAAAGACCTCCTAATATTTGAAAGAGGGTATTTTATTCTTTAATAATTTAATCTTTTTTTAAAAAAACAAATTGAAAACATAGAAAATCAGTACTTAGTGAGCATTGTTACCCCCCATTATGATTGACTGGAAACATCCATAGAGCATCCTCTCAGTGCAAACTAAGAGGAAGTGCTTATGAATTTAATTTGATGGTGAAAGGAATTTATATAAATGAAAAAAACAGAATTTCTGTTCCCAGCAGAGGGAAGAAGTGAGACTAGCACAACAGCAGTGATGGGCATTTACAAGATTACAAGTAGATATATCTCCAGAAAAGGAAGGCTGAAAATATGTTTCTGACTTTGGGGCGGGGGAAAGATTAATTGTGACCAGATAATTTACAAAATACAAGTGACCAAGATAGGGGAACATAGGCCACAATAAGGAAAGTGTCAAGGACACTTAAGGAAACAACATGTTAAAGAAAGTGCCAAAGTATGTCAAAGTATGTTTTAAGATGCAGATCTACAGAATTTAATAACATTTTCACCAGAGTAGATCACAAACTACCCAAGCAAATGACAAATTGCAAAGAGAATTGGTAAACCTACAGTCTGGGGGGAAGAAAAAAAAAACCACCACAACAAAAAAAACCCAAAACACGGAATCAAAGGGCGCACACACAGTACAGTCTGAGAAGGGGAGAAAAGAGGTGCTATCATGTTACATATTAGGAGCTTACCCATCTTTGCTGCCTAGAACAATGTTGGAGTAAGTTATTAAGCGATTGACTTGTAGGCACCAGAGGTAAAAAGGAAGTAAGCAAAGCTAATACAGCTTTGTCAGAAATAATCCGATCAAATCCATGAGATTCATTTTTTTGGCAACATAACTGGCCTAGCAGAGTAGGAAGAACCAAAGCATTGCTCCATGATGTTAATAAGGCATTTTACATACCTCCACGTGACGTTCACGTAAGCAGACAAATAGTTATTCATCTGAAGTTGTTAAAGGATGAAGTCACAGCATTTTGAAGTGCTGTGGTTTAAAAACAGTAATCAGCATTTTACAGTTAAACTGGAAAGAGCTATTAAGTGGCATTTCCGTTGGGAGTAGTATATAATTCAGTATTTTTGTAATGAATTGGATATCAGAAACAAGACAATAAAAAGTTGCAAAATGGCATGAGATACAATGATCTGTGCAGGACATTATCAAAATTCCCAGGGATCTGGGGAAATGGACTGAGATCAGTACAATAGAAGTCAAAGAGAAGTGCTAAGTATCGCCCATAAAGAGTGCAAATCCATGTTGTGGAGATATAGACAGGAGAGTGTCTCATGACCTAAACAGTATATTTGATCCTTTCTCAAAGCAGAATGATGAGCTTTGAGATCCAGCCTTACATTTCTAGGGTGTTTCATTTTTTAGGCATGATCCCTCAGTTCCAGATGGGTGCATGGTAGGTTGCTGAGTACGGCATTGCACGTAGCACAACGGCAAACCTGCCTTCTACTCTAGGCAAACCTGTTTACTGCTAC
The DNA here is from genome assembly GCA_013400535.1 of Scopus umbretta. Taxonomy (NCBI): domain Eukaryota; kingdom Metazoa; phylum Chordata; class Aves; order Pelecaniformes; family Scopidae; genus Scopus; species Scopus umbretta. The sequence goes on from VZTL01070487.1 coordinate 3,001, forward strand.
TGAATTCCTTAAGTAATTCATGACGGGGCTTACGACTTATTAGTATGAGACACAATGTACATGTTTTGTGTGAAACATGGGATTTAATCCAGTTACACATACAAGATAGATTTTTATCTTAACCATCTTTTTTGCTGACATCTTACAAGCTGAGAAACAAGCATTTTGGTCTGAAGGGGCACAGGGTGATCAGATACTATCCTGATTTTTTTTCTTTAACAGTTCAGTAGTTGGTGTACTTAGTGGCTTTCTAGTTCCATCTGGAGTTGTTGTTCTAAAGTGTTTGACTTGGCATGAACACAACAAGGATAAAACACTTTGTCTTACTGGAAGAATTTCAGTTTTGAAAAATGGTTCATAGTTATAAGCAGTGATCATTTCACTTCAAGGAGTCTAAGGTGCAGTTCATCACACTCCTTAGGAGGAGAGAGCGAAGAGATCTTTCTGCCCTTCTCAACAAGCTGTATGACCACTAGTTGCTGAGATAAATAGTGTAATGTGGTGACATAGAAACAGATATACGGGCATATCCCATAGTGAATTATGAAACAGTCAGTTCTAAATTAACTCGGGTGATTTTCAACAGCCAACTTGCAGGTCACTTCCTGCCAATGTTTAAGCCCATTAAAGGACTTTTTAAAGGGAGTTGTACTTCCCTGATGGCCAAGGCAGTACTGACCATGGGCTTTTTTGGCCATGCAAGACTGTGCAGGCACCTGGAGAGCCCTATGTGCATCAAGAGTGCTGCAGGAGAGATTGCTGTGGTGGATCCACAATATCATGAGACACCTGGAGCAAACAAACCCTGCCCATCCTGGTTCTGCAGTGCAGCCCATTGTTAATGGGCTTACATTGTTAATGTAAGACCAAAGCTGGTCTTCCTCCCTGCCTTTTTTTTAAAGCTTAGATCTAATCCATTCTTAAGTGGGTGCTCAAATGCAAATCCCAGGTCTCTTCCACACATAGTGTCCAGTAGCAGTGACCACAGCTGATCTTAATTTAAACCTAATCTGGCAGCACCGCAAGCCCTTTGGAAACGGATGCAGCAGCCTGAGCTGTCTCTGCAGGGTTTAGCGTGAGGGCTGTCCTTCAGCCAGAACTTTTCCTTACGTCTTTACATGTGTTTTACATCCCCTGGGCTTGATTTTTCCTTTCATGTTCCTAATCTGCTCCACTACCTTCTGGTTAAAAGACCCCTGATACAACTATTTGTACAGATTATCCCTGCTTTGGGGTAATCATAAGCCTCTTGAATTTCATGAGGTGTAAAACAGCTTGGTTCTATTAAGATAGGGAAGTGAACTGAAGATCTAGGGCAGTTTGCATTCTATCACTTTGTTTTTGTATCTGCAGTTGCTTGGTAAACTGAGATTTGTAAATGGAGTGCCCCAAAGTACCATGTATGGGACTTCCAAAAAAAACCACTAATGTTCCCAAACTAAGGGAGACTTGGCTAAAATTTCCTTAAAGAAGACTCCAGTGTTCAGAGAATGACACATTCAAATTTTAGTGGAGCCTGAGATGCAGAGATGCATCAGGATGCACACCCTTCCTACCGAACTCCCACATGAAAGGGGGAAATTTTGTAAGCATTAAACTGTTTCCCACTTCAGGGACTGTGAAGTTTGACTTGCATTAGTGCTTTGTAACGGACACTGTAGTCCTCATTGTGAGATTTGTCATGTGGTTTGGTGCTTCTCAGATTTGCAGATGGCTTTATCAGGTCTTCATGGGTGACAAAGCCTGAAGAGAGGCTGTCTCTGGAAGTTACTCACTCTGTGTGTGTGATTCATAAATCTTTGCATCACAGTTACTTCGTGGTAATGTTTGCCGTAAGTGATGCAATGAAATGCATCGCTGCATTTAATTGAACACATAGAAAGACATGGGAGAGTCCACTTTGTAAAGTGTCTCTGTTAAATTCAAGTGTGTAGTGGTTCTCTTCTAAAATATGTTTCTTCTGCTTGCAGTGAAAATAAAAAGGATGTCCAAATTTTCAAGATGGGAAGATGCTGATATGGCAGATGGCCACGTTTCAAGAAAATGATAGGGACACAGACAGTCCAAATGGAAATAATGCCTTAATGTACCTTCTGTGTAGCCTGTCTTAATAAATAAGCTTGCTTGTTTAAACAAAGTACTGTTACTGTATTAAAACTAGTGTTTATAAACATAGCCATAGTACACTTATAACCTGAACCCCGATTTATTTTCTCATGCAAGACAGATCATAGGGTAAGAAAGAGATGTCCTAACTGTACACCAGTTAGTCAGTTGTCTGGAGAAGGAAATGAATGGGTACCCAGCATCATTTCCACAGCAGCACCTGGGAGCAAGGAGGCCCCAGCACCTCTGCTGCAGGCAGTGCTGGTGGCAGCAGCTGCTCTTTGTTTCTGGGAGGATCTGAGCCCACAGGTGCCAGTGACCCCTAGGAGCCACCGGAGGGGTTTCCTGTGGTGGCTACCAAACTGGTGACGGTGGCCTGACATGTATCAAACCTCTGCCCCAGGCTCCCTACCTGCAGGTCCTGCCGGTGGAGAGCAGCGCCCTGGGCACCCTCTGCTCCTGCCGCAGGTAATGGCTGTTGTGGAGCTCTGGAGGCATGTGCTGCCCCCCGGGGCCCCCAGCCCTCTGGGCTCTGCTCCCTGGGACGCCAATGTCACTGCCCTGGGCTGGCACCCAAGAGCCACTTCCCATGGCAAACATCAAAGCAAAATCGGAAAACTCAAGACAGGTGAAAGGGTGCACCCCAGGGTGGGTCTGGCAGACCTTCGCGCAGGGAGGGTGTGCGAGGAGTGGGGTTTGGTCCTTCCCGTCATCCACTTGCCGTGCACATGGACACGTAGCCATTCTTACATTTGTTCCCTTCTCTTCTGATAGACGCCTCTGTTTTCTGCATGGTGCTTGAAATGAACTGTATTTGGGTTGTCTTAAGGTGCGTTGGTAATATACGAATGGCTTCTACCTTTTGATCCAAGCCAAGCGGTGCCTGCTCTAGCCCTGGCCCCAGACAATGGCTTCACCACGCTTTGCTGGGCAGCAGCAGCACAGGCAGAGATGTACGGCACACTTTATGCCAGATGAACATTTGCAGGTCAGTGACTTTGGCTTTGGAAAACAATAATGCTTTTGTCTTACAGTTCCTTTAAAGGGTTGAAGCTAACCTTATCTTCCAGCACATGCCTGCTTTCATTTCCTTCATGCAAAGGCTAACCATTGGCAGGGATATGTCAAGTGTGGCACAACTGGAGGGCTGGAAGCTTAGGATAAAGCAGTCATGTGGAGACATGAATGTGTGGATGGAAAAGAAAGATGACCAATGCCTCACAACAAGGCATCAGATGTGGATGGAAAATCTCTATTGGTGGTAAATCCATTTGAGAAAGCTCCTGTATGCTCCCAGCTGTCATTTCCACATTCAGATCTGGGAATTTTCACTTTTTCAAATTGTACCAACTGCCAAAGATGTTGTGTGCTATGCTGTGAATTAACAAGTGGATGGAAACAATAAGCTGTTTCTTTTTGTATTTCTATTTGGATAACTAATTGTGCTTACAAGGGAATTTTAATAGCTCCAGCCTTGTTAGTTGTAGAAATGTTCCTTCTGTATTTGACAAAAGTGTGTACAGCATTGCATTTTTTTGCAAAACTGAGAAAAAATATGTTTTTGTAAACACCACCAAATGAAACAAATCCAAATAAAAAATAGCGTGTAGGCTGACAATTGTAATCACACTAGAGCACTGCTTCCAGCATATGAATGCTTAAGATATAACCCTAGAGCTGACTTTAAATCTTCCTATTTTTCTGCGTATTTAAAAAGTGGTGAATTCAGCACTGCATGTAATTACTCATCAAATCTACCTCCGACATCTGTACTTCGTTTTCTGTACATTAAAAAGTTCTGGCAATTCCCACAGGTACATTTTGACAGCAAGATTTGTGAAGAAGTGCCAATGTATGTCATGGATCCTACTTCTTTCTAGTCTTACCTAAGATGAGACACTTCTCATTTTGGTAGAGCTCTACAGAGAAGGTGGGTGGAATGGTGCCTGTGCTTGGGAATGTCTAGAACATGTTAGAGTCTTCAGAGGTGAATACCACTTTGCAGTATCTTCTGCATTACGGTCTGTGAAGGCTTAGGGAGAAGGATTACTGTGTAGGAGCAGAAGTTTCCTTACCATGGTCTGAAAAAATCTTGATGGGCATTTGATACATTTTTAAGTAATGTTTCAATATTTCTTAAAATGCATTTTATTATGAAATTATGTTCTTGCTTTATGTAGCACCATCTTCTCGATGTGCTTTGCAATGGTGAAAACTAAAATGTAGAAAAATAAATGACTCTCAGTGTTGTCAGTTGGATCCTTCCAGGGTTGAATGTAAAACCTCACTTGTATGCTTTCCCAAACTCAAGAAAAAAAAAACCAAACCAAAAAAACTCCCACCCAAACCAGTGTTGTAGTCCAGTTTGGCATTTATGAACCTATAGATCAAAAAGTTGATGTCTCAGAATTTCAGTATGGTGGACTTAATTTTTGTTTTAAATCAGAATTTTGTGGTGCATGTGGGACAATGCTGGAAAGGCTTATATCATATCTTAATCCTCACTCAAAAAAATCCCATCTCAAACTCAAAAAAACCCCGCAGTAATATACTCCAGTTGGGTGCTTATGAAGCTTTATATCTCGAAAAGATGATGAATTTTGGTATGATGGGCTTAATTTTTGTTTTAAGTTAAAATTGTACATTACATTTAGGATAATGCTGGTCTTATTCATATGATGAGTAGGACTCTAGAGTAGAACTCTAAGAGTTCCTATGAAGCCTTAGTACAAGGCTTACTCTTGCGTCTCTTGCAACAGACCCCCTTCGGCTGAGGTAGCACGGAGGCCCAACCCCCCGCCTCCAGGCCAATGAGCACTGACACCAATATGAGGATGCTGTAAATGGCGTTTATTAATAGGTTGCATAGCAATATATACTCCGCTGCCTTTCGTTACTGCCCATAAGCTATACGTCATGAGGGGTAGGAATACACATGTCAGAGGGGGAGGCCCCTGTTCTTTCCGTTACATCGCGTGATCTTCCGACCGCTATCCCCTACAGCTTACTTGTATGAAGAATCCTCACTCTTAGGATTTAATCCGATTGCCTTCAGTGGTGCTGTTAGAGGTCCATTTTACATACAGTTGAGGTAGGATGTCATCTAGATGACAGAGTGCTAGAGCAGCAAAATTAAGTGGCAAAGAGGGAAAGACAGCCTGTGGGTCTTGCATCAGTGGCTACAGTGGGTTGACACTGATGACTTCCACATCCTCTGATTGCCAAAAATTTGGACAGCAATGTAGTTGTTCCCAAAATTGTCACCCAGCTGCCTCTTTGGCTGCAGGAATGGTTTCCCTGAGCCTCTGCTGCTCAAGGAAGTCACCCAGCAAGGAGGTTTTTGAAGCCAGACTGTACTTCCATCTTTCCTATTTCTGGAGTCACTGGATTCTGGAATCGCGTTACTTGGAGGGGAAGGTGATCAGGCCTGCTCAGAGCAGGATGAAGTAGCCAGGCACTGAGGCCATAGCCACACTGCACTGGGTCTAGCAACCCTCTCAGTCTTGGTACCCAGAGTTCCTTGGAGCAGGTGGCATTAACTTTTCCACTAAACCAAGGCAGAAGTATTTCTCTTCTCTTGAGATTAGTTTTCTTTTAAGCTTTTTACATTGTTCTTCTTATTGTAATAAATAAACAGAATCACTGAAAGCAGGAGTTGCCCAGAATCTCTTTATTTTTGTAATCTTCTTTTAATGTGACTTTTGTTTTCATGTATCTTACTGTTATTCACCATCCAGGTGTCCTGGTTTCAGCTGGGATAGGATTCATTTTCTTCCTAGTAGCTGGTATAGTGCTGTGTTTTGGATTTAGTGTGAGAATAATGCTGATAACACACTGATGGTTTTAGTTGTTACATAGTGCTTATACTAGTCAAGGACATTTTCAGCTTCCCATGCTCTGCCAGGGGCACAAGAAGCTGGGAGGGAGAACAGCCAGGACAGCTGACCCCAACTGGCCACAGGGCTATTCCATACCATATGGCGTCACGCTCAGTATAGGAGTTGGGGATGGGGGTGGGAACAAGGAGGAAAGCATCTCTCCTTGAATTGCTGACAGAGTCTTTCAGGACTGGGGATCCTGAAGTTCTCTTGGGTGTGATAGGAACATACCAAACCCACCATGCTTCTGCTGAAACATTTAAAGCTCAAAAAGTATTGCTAGCTGTTGAAAACGCTTGTCTATTGGAGAGCATCTATCCAAAGGTGCTCACCATAAACAGTCACCCAGGACAGACTTCTTTCTTCCTCTTAGGTGCCAGTGTAGTGTTAGCCTGTACTCGTATATAGCCACTCTGTTTGCCCCGGGTGGCACAGAAACACGCGCAAGAGCAGAAGGGAGAGGTCTAACTGGGGGAGCCATGGTCTGAATCCTGTGGGAGACAAGTCAGAATGAAGCACTTGAACTTGTGGATTTCCACCTTGCTCCCTAGGCGGCAGCATTTGTTTTCTTTTAAATCTCATTTTATTTTGTTCTCTCAGTAGGGGTGTAGGAAAGACTTTTTGTTAGTAATTATCGTTTGTATGCATAAACGTTCTGTTAGGAGCTGTTTCTTTTCATCTGTATTATTAGTGTCATTAATACACAGTCAATCGCATTTACTTGGCAAAGTCAACTTGCTTTTTTCCTGATCATTGAAGAGATTCTACAGTACACCATTTTGTAAAAAATTTATTCTGTGGGCAGATGCCTTGTAGATGAACCTGTGGCATTCATTGCCGTGCATAGGATTGCATTGGATTCTGTCTTTGCTTTATGATTTTCTAGCTGGTCACAGCAGTTGCTTCATTTTCTAAACCCTAAATATTTATAGAAGCTATATAGTTTTCTGGACAGAGTATTCTTAGCTAGATAAACTCAGGAAAAAAAAGTAATTTTCCTCTGTGACTGAGTCTCATCTTTACATTAAGGAAAAATTAACCCTTTGTAAGTGCTTTTTTTGTCAACTGGTGAGAAATTACATAAGATTCTGGTACACTTGTTTTATCTTACTTTTTAAGCAGATCTGAATTCTTCTTCCTGACGTTAGATGCAAAAGCACTTAGAGTTGACCTAAAACTGTTCCTGCTTAAGCTAGTCTGTTCCAGCTTCTCCAGTGACAGAGGCAAAGGTGCTGAAAAATCCTACCATGAGGCTCTCTGGAGCAGAGAATAGGGCTGGGACTCAGATGTTGAACTAGTAGTTCTAGTCAGGTATCATTGTAGGTACTGTGGGATATTGCAGCAAGTCTCAAACTGCCGGTCTGGAAGGGCCTGGGTTTCCTGGAAGTCCTTTTTCTTATATGCCAGTCCCCTTCAAATATTTTGGATACCCAACAAGCTGCAGATGTCCATAAATGGACACCTGAAGTGAGCCTTCTCTCTTCATCTCTGTCTGAAGGGTGCCTGTCAAAGTGAGGAGTGGGTCCTTTAGGAAGCTTTAGGGCTGCTCTACAATAGCTGTCTGCATGCATACTCTTACCTTCCATTAAGCATTGGGAAACTCCAAGTATCTTGTTTCTCTCTGAGAATTTCTAAAAATCAGCTTTGCGTTTACATGGGATTCAGAGCTTTCCTGAGGATTTTTTTTTTTTTTTAATGGAGTAGGTGGTGTTCTGTAAATTTGTGGATATTCTTGCCCCACAATATTCCTGCCTTCCCTAAGCTTATGCTAGGAGACATAAATACAGCTAGAATGCACAAAGCAGTAATGAAATGATTGTGAATGGGAAGTCACATCAATGATTAAGTTTATCTAATAAGAACCATAGAATCACAGAATTCTTTAGGTTGGAAAAGACCCTTAAGATCATAAAGTCCAACCATAAACCTAACACTGCCAAGTCCACCACTGAACCATGTCCCTAAGTGCCATGTCTACATGTCTTTTAAATCCCTCCAGGGATGGGGACTCAGTCACTTCCCTGGGCAGCCTCTTCCAGTGCTTGACAATGATTTCACTGAGCCTCCTTTTCTCCAGGCNGCAGATAGTTGACAAAGATACACCTGTCCAAGACATGAGCAGCCAGTTTCTCCAGGAGAATGCAAGGGGCAATATGCAGTTTGTGGCAATTTTTGTGCCTGGGAAGTTAGGTAGTTTTGCAACCATAACCAAGGTTTAAAACTTGACTATATGTATTGCTGTCAGTTGAGAGCTAGATAATACTCATGTGAGAGTCAAATAGAAGGCAGTAAGCAAGTCATCTGCCTGGATCAGCCACAGTAAAGATTTCCTAAACTCTGGGCATAAGGATCTGTAAACTCTCAGTAGGACCTGTTATTACCTGATTGAGCCCAAAGAGAGGAAAAGCCTGCATATGTTGGGGACTTCCTCCACTCCTACACAGGAAGAAGGATGCCCTTTAAAAAAGTAGCCAGAAGAAGAAAAAAAGATTTTGAACTCTGAAAAGAAAACCAACTATTTGGGCTCATGGGGAGGGAAAGAAATGTTTGTTGTCCCTTGACAAACATTGCCTTTAGACTCTGCCATGCAGCAGTAAGCCAGAAAACACATATAAGAAATAATGTGCTAGAATGGGGATCTTGTATAAGTGCAAAATTTTTATTAAATACTAGCAAAAATTTGTTCCCCATGAGGAAATAAATAAACACTAGAACAGGGAACCACAGAAGTTCTAGGAAAATGCTCTTTGCGATGTTCACAATTCAGCTGCTCACAGCCCAAACAACCTGATCTACAGGGCCCTGCTTGGAGCAGGAGGTTGGACTAGAGACCTTGAGAGCTCCTTTCCACTTCAATTATTCTGTAATGTATAATAGCAAGAGGCTAGTGCATTTGCAACCAGCACATGCACTACCCAAAGTCGAGTGTTATCAGAACCACCAGAACCACCCTGACAGGCCTGACTACTTACAAGAAAGCACCTAAGTCATCTGGTGTGCTGTGGGTACACAGCAGAGAAATGTCTCTGAACTTTTTGTTTAATTTCCCGTTTCTTGGATTCAAGCTCCTAGGGTGCAAGCTTCATAAAATGAGTGCTTAGGTTCAACAGTCAGCCATTAGGGAGTGATGACTTCAGAAGAGATAGTACAGTCTCAGAGGCTCAGGAAAGCTTCCAGATCTTCAGAAATGGCAAGCCTGAACCGCAGCTGACAGAAACTAGCAGGTTGTGAACAGTCTCTAGCTCACACCAGGTCTCTCCAGGCAGGGTATATAGTCACCTGTGTGTTCCCACCCCCAGGTCAGCCAGATTTCCAGTGCAACAGCAGGCTTGGCACAGAGAGCAGAGCTGGCCCCTCATGTATTTTATTTTCCCCATGGCTCATATTTGCCATCATCAGGCACAATGGCATTTCTGCTCACCCAGCTGAGCTGTGGGAATGCTGCTGAGCCTACGACAGCCCTTAGATGTACTTGAAGCCCTGATCCATTCTGGCAGTCAGTAACATGGGACACAGTCAGGGGGTTGGGTGGCCAGGCTGAAAGCAGGAGCTGGCTAAAAATGGTGCATGTACATCCAAAACACTCTACAAAGAGTAGGTAACCCAGCCAAGCTGACACCCCACTACAGAGCTAGTGATCTAGCTGAACAATTACACATCACAACAGAGAAGGGATAACACTCTCAAGTTCAGTAATGAGCAGACATACACGACCTACTTGTACCCATCCTGTTTCTTTAGCTTACTGTATTATTGTAACATTCAGTCTCTATAAAGTAGTTGCGTCTGTAGAAGTGGAGTCACTCTGGGACTCAATTGCTTCATCTGAAGTCACCACTTTTCTGTTCTGCCTGCATGTAAAATCCAGGTGTTTCGACAAATCCCTTCTGGAATTTGAGCTTTGCTTCAATGCACACCTCTTCTTCTCTTTTTCAGCAGATGAGACCCCAGTGGCAAGGGTAGGTGGTTTATGAAGTGGAGGCATTCGCAGAAAAAAACTTTCCCTAAGGGCAGTTCCAGTGGGCTGCTGGTTTGGTTCTAACCTAGACAAACATTTCCCTGCTTCTTCCTCTTCCCAGGAGAGCTAATGCCAAGAGGTGACACTGCTGCCAGACTGGGCAGTGACTGGGAACACTCGGGAAAGTGTCAGCGCATTGTCAGGGCTGTGGTTGCTCCCAGTAACCAGTGAGAGCTTGCAGAGCAGAGAGAGCAGGTCCCTGTGCTCTGTTGTGTCAATTTATGGCCTGGTTATAAAGGACAGCACTGGTTCCAGTGGTGAAGGTTTTTTCTGTGTCCTTGTCACCTCTCCAAGAGGCATAAGGGCTGGATCAGTGAGAAAGCAGTTTCCCTTTGGCTTTCAAACAGGAGGGATGATGACTGCTATCTCCCCCTGGCAGGTGAAGCGTTCAGCTCCAGTGTCCAGAGCCGTTCAGAATGGAATATAGTGATGCACATCTTCAACAAGTTCAGCTGGGCCTCCAGCAGACTGGTAAGGACAGAGCAGGAAGCTTTGGACTTCACTCTGTGCCCTGGGAGCTCCTGCAGTCATCCCTGAAAGTGGGGAGCTACACATATCAGGGCTGCATATTGGGAAAAGATCAGCAGTGCTCAACTGGACAAATTCCCTTGGGAGGACCTGGTCATCCCAGGGAATAAAGTTGTGGCACAACTCTTCCTCAGGCATGCAAGGTTGCTCTCTAGCTGTGCAATTCATTTCTGAGTCTGAAGGGGGTCCAGATTTATGTCGCTGTGAACACCAGGTTGAGTGTGGCCAAGCTCTAGAGCTCACTTTTAAGCTCTGCACTAGGGTGAGATGTATGAGCTGCAGGGACCTCCTTTCCTGGCACCAAGGGAGGGAGCACAGAGTGACAAGTTAAGAACAAGCAGAGTGCAATCTAGGGTGGCTGATACTGGGATACCTTCTCCTTCTCTTCCAGACTTCATGGTCCTTCCAGCCTGCTAGCTGAGGGTCAGTGAAATGGTATTTTCAGCCAGAGAGAACTCCTTTGTCCCTGCTTTCCCCCAGGCCAGAGAAGGTCCAGAGCAGCTGGAAGCACTCTACAGCACTGCCATGAATTGGGTTTTTTTAAGCTGTGCAGAGATCTAGCACAGAGGTTATGCTGCAGCATAGCAGTAAGAAGCCCTGGACAAATCCTGACACCCTGGCTGGTGCAAGTTTGTCCCTTCTTCACTATTGGCAGAGGTTTCCCAGTGCTGCAACCCAACAGTGAAGGAGGGGAGAGGAGAAAATGAGTTGGGAGAAGACAAATCAGAACTCAAGACTACCTTTCCCTGACTTAAAGCCAGCTCAGCCTCACAAGTCAGCAAAGCCATGTCTATGTGCAGAAGAGCTGAATGGGCGGCAGAGGCTAGAATTAGTATCTTGCTAAAAAAAAGAAATCTGCTAAATGAAGGGTATTTCAAGGGAAGTAGGATCTGGAAAGCACTGACAGCCTGGTCCAGTGCTCCCTTGCCATGCAGACAGGCCAGCGCTGCACTTTGGGAGCAGCACAGTGATGGGGACACAGCTCTCCAGTGGGCTCTCTCAGTTCATCCCCGCTGTGCCCACCCCACTGAGCAGGGTTCCCTGTGGCCAGGCCATAGACTTAAGAAACAGGAGATACAGTCCCACACCAAGCCCTCTCTGGAGAAGGTCTTACTAGCCAGGAATAGGCCTGAGCCAAGAAACAGCCTTTGAAGAAGGGAGAAAAATCCACCCAGGGAAGCCAGACACACTGGCTGTATGTAGTACCAACCAGCCAAGAGACGGGCACGTAGACACTCAGAGCAAGATGAAGGCAATCCCACGCCAGCGCCAGAAGCCCTCCTTCTGCTTCAAATGGCCTCAGCTTGGCAGTGAGCGCCCAGGACCTGACCTCACTGCTGATGGGAACTGGCACCGCCAGCCTCTTGTGTCCCCCGAATCACTCCTCTCCAGCAGGACAAGGAGCAAAAACACATGCTGCAGGTAAGAGTGGGACTTCCCTAAGGAGTGGTACAGGTAAAGCTTCTTTAGCTCAGGTTCGTTAGGGTGTTTGTGCTTGTTTGAGCCTGCTGGGCTCTCCCATGGGTTGAGCGCTCTCCAGCTGCTTGCCTGTGCAGCACAGCACCCTGCTCCCACTGTTCCTCCCTGGAAGACATCCCCATCTGCCAGCCCGGTCACTGCATCTTGAGAGAGATGGCAAGGAGCATCCTCCTCCAGCCTGGAGCCTGTCTGCCAGAAACACTGGACACAACCAACCCTCTGACAGTGGAGTGCCCAGCCCCCAAAAGTGGAGCAGGAGGGAGCTCCCAGGAGCAGAGGATGTCCTGCTGTGGGTGACCCGCTCCGTGGGGCGGTGAGGCTGTCAGAGCAGTGAGGGAGCCAGCTGTGAGTGCCTCTTTGGGTTCACTCAGCTGTCCCCATGGCCAGCCATGTAGAGAAGACTGTTGGCAGCTAGCACCCAGGTAGATGCGATGCCTTCATCAGTGCCATCTTCCCAAGAGAAGCAAAACCCAGGTTGCTAAAAAAATTAAGTTAATTGCACAGGGACCCTGAAGCCGCTCCCCAACACCCAGCAGCCAGAGCGGAGGGCCACTCTCCATTACGTCCCTTCCCTGTTCACTGTCACTCTGCAAGTCATCTTGGTCACCTGCCAGTGCCACGGGAGCCCCACAGGTGCCCCAGGAGGCTGTGGTGTGTGCCGCAGGGAGACACCCCATCCTGCTCACAGCCCTGGGGCCTGCGGCGATGCCCCAGCAGCTGACGGTGCTGGGGTCACCTCTCAGCAGGCGCCCACAGTGGATGGCCCTGTGCCACCCACCCAAACTGGTCTGACAGAAACCACAGGGACTGCTGCCGGCTGTGTGTCGCCGCTGCCATTGAGGCAGGTGCAGGAGCCAGGCACCTCCTGCAGCCAGGGGCACCAGCAGCACCCATGGGCTGCCCAGCCTGGGACAGCACAGGGGAACACATGGCCCTTGTCCCTCACCGTGAAGGTTGAGGAGAGCGGCTGGGCTCGATGGCACAGCTACAGGCTGGTCTGCGCCCATGCTCACCCTGCTACGACTCCTCGCTCTCCTCGGGGTAGGCCTTCGGGAGAGCACACCTGCAACTGGGAGGGCCACGTTGGTCACATGCTGGTGGTCTGGCAGAGCTCATCCCTGCTCCAGGGAGGGATAACATCCTTTCACTGACCTGTATATGAGAATTTGAGTTGGCACTTCCAAGCCCAGGCAGCTTCAGCTTAGAGGTTCAGACCAGGATGGATTTCAGCAGGCATTTTCCAGCCTCCTGTCTCCCTGACTTGCTCCCTAGAAAATGTGCAGCCATCCAAATCTCTGGAAGGGCGCTTGGCTCCTCTTCACATCCCTCCGGTGCTACAGGAGTGGATTTGCGTGTCTCCTCTAGCCTCTTCCCTGCCTCTCACCGGTGCCAGAGACCATGTTTTCCTGGGCTCACACGTGTGATGCCCTGCCAGCTCCCTCCACGTGCTAGGGCACGATCTGCCTACAAGCAATGGCAGCGCTGCTGAAAAGTCTCCTGGCAAGGAACTGCATGTATCAGTGCCTGGTTTAGTCACTTCAAAACAATCTGGTTAGTAAGAGGGAGAGGAGCGAGGAAGACTGTACCACAGACTGCACATGGACATACCAATGAGATGACACTGTTCTCTGAGAATTATTGGAGCAACTGGAGGAGCAATAAAACAACAGTTTCCATCCACACGGCTATATCCCATGGACAAAGAAAAGGCAGGGATCTTACTGGAAGTCACATCTGATTCGTATCTGTCTGGCCTGAATCAGTTCTGATGCGGAGGAGAGACAGGCTGAGCCCTGCTCACTAAAACAAAAGGAAAACGCATGAAGAAGAGTGCAGCTGAGGCGGCTGCTGAGCCTGAGTGGGCAGCGGGCAGCCCTGCTCCAGCAACAAGGGTGGCAAGGAGCCACCCGTGCCCACCTCCTCCTCTTCCTCCTGCCCAGAGCATGATCTGAGCATTGTGTGCTGCTGGCTCTTGGGCTGCAGCTAGTGTTGCTGCTCTCCCAGGGCAAAACTAATCAAAAGATCAATGATTCAGTCAGGTTCTTGTGTTTTGGGATATCCAACAAAGGCAATTGTTTGCTGCACCCTGCAGAGCAACCCATCTCTTACGCTATTCTGGGGCAAGTAGGTTTTTCAGGTAGAAATCTCATCTGATTAGCTGCAAGAGTTATAGTGTGAGTCAGTACTGGCTGGTTAGGAAACTCTAACTGGAAGCCAAAAAATTCTGTAAAGCCTTGTTTCCAGCCATTTTTTTGGGGTTAGTTATTCCAGCCATAATTTTTTGGGGTTAGTAGCCAGAAAACCCCAGCACATCAGGAAAAAAACACTGGAAAACAAAACGGGAGATGGCTTTTGTGGTTTTCCTTTGCATTGGTGTATTCAGGGGGAGAAGGGAAGGTTTGCTCCCTCTCAGACAATTGGGTTGGGGGGTGTCTCTGGAAAGCACATAATTTTTTAACTCACATACTTAGAAAAAGAAAAAAAAAATCTCTGCTTAATGCCCAGGCAAGAGGTGCTGGTATTAAGCCTCATTTCAGGAAGGAAAACATGGCAAAATTCAGGAGAGATACATGCATGCAAAGGAGGCAGTATGAATGAGTCAGAAAAGCTGAATTATATCCCATTCTCTCCTGATGGCTTGACAAGTTGCTTCCCCCCTCTCCTCTTCATCCTTTTTCCATCCTGTCTCCACACGGAGTTAGAGGGACAACATTTGGGCCAGGATGGCCGTGAGCTATGTGTCCAATGCCCCCCACAACATGTTGCCGTAGTGAAAGCACTGGATGATATTCAAGCCTCTGCAAGAGGTGTCCAGAGGAGTGGGATGCTGAACATGGGCTGCAGCTGCCAACTCCTCGCTGCAGTGCCACAGTATCATGCAAAATTGTCAAAAGCACATCACAGCGGCTGTATTTCTTCCCCTGTAGGGAGTTAAACTCTGTGATGGGCCTGGATGCACCCTGCATTTTGTTTCTGTTTAATCTAACTCTCCTGACAAAGGGACATCCTCTGGGGGCAGGATCTCCTCATACCAGGTGAGGCATAAACTCCAGCAGTACTCTGACCCTCTCCCAGGAAGAGAAATGCGGCCTAAAAGATTTCAGGATCAGAAAAGCATTAGCATTTGCCAGCCAGATGCAGACGGATTTGTGATATGACTTTCGCACTGTCACTGCAGGACTCCCAGCAGCTCTGAAGCCATTTCGGTGGCATGTCTCAGCCTGAAACACGTTGCTGCCAGCGCTCCCAGTGCAAGTCTGGACTGGATTCACAGGCTAAGGGAAAGGTTTTTATCCACATTAAATACTTTCTCTCTGTTGACAGTAATAAACAAGGGAAGAGAGGAGCCGATCCTGTTCCCGTGGGCCAGGTTACTCACATTTTGCAATGCTTGGGGCACACATATGGAAGAAAATAAAAGACAGCATACAAACATAAGAAAATCTTTCTGGGCCAGACTATCTTCCATCTGTCCTGTCTCCAAGGGAAGCCAAGAGCAGGTGCCAGGGCAGAGCAGAGGCACGGGGCAATACCCACCGTAGCTCCCCCAAGCACGTGGCAGTATGCAATTCAGGCCCTCTGCCTGGACCTCCCACACTGGGTCCTCTGCCTGGACCTCCCACGCTGGGTTCAAATTCCAGGGCTGTGTCCTGCTGCAGGGGTCTGCTCCAGCCCCCTTGAATGCATCCTGATCCCCCCACCCACAGCTGCTGTAGCCATCCCATGGGAGGTGTTTTCCAACCTGCTTGCCCCCACCCATCACTACCCATGCTCCTGTCGCTTAGCACCAGTGATAAACAGGGCATATCCCCTTGGCCTGGTGCCTGCCCATGGCATGCAGGATCAAGTCTTCTCCCAAAAACCTCCTCTGGCAGCCACTGAACAGCACCACTTGCTTTATCAGGCAGTGAGGCTATCCCTGTAGCTAAAGCACTCTTGCTTGATCAACGTCATCCTGGTAGGAAAATTGGCAGCAGTCTGCCTGCCTTTGGCGCAGATCTCTTTGCAATCCTCTTGCCTTGGCCCGTGTCTCCCCCCACATTACAAAACCACTCAACCTTCAGGATGGTTTTGGCTCATTTCTAAACATATGGCAGGTTTCTTGCCTGGGTTTGTCCAGCCACTTCTCCTAGAGGCAGGGCTCCACATCTTTTTGCATTCAGTGCCAGTTTTCATTTTCCTCTGGCAGATAATCTCAGCCATTGCAGCCCATACTCAGTTTCTCATGAGCCCTTTCTCCAGCCCCTCTGATTTTCCAGCATCCCCTTCCAGCTGTCTATGAGCTGAAAGTCCGCTCCTCCCCACTGCACCCCACCCCACAAGATGCCTCTTTTTAAGCTGCTGGCTAATGCTTCCAGCCCACCCCGCTGGGGACTGCAGGCTCCCAGGCACTTTAAACAAGGAGAGTATAGGTCTTTGGCAGGAGAGGGTGCCCTGCCCTCCTCCCCATCCCCATCCCAGCTCCTGCCCCGTGCCTCTGAGGGCGCTTGGGCTGCAGCAGCAGGTCAGATCCAGGACCCTGTCCTGCCCCTACACCCAGCCTGGCGGGACCACAGGGCTGGCTAAAGCCACAGCAGAGTCAGGAACCTTAAACCTGGACAACTCATTTGCAGGGAACTAAAGTGAGATGAGAAGCCAGCCCTGCACAGCAGCGACCATCGCCGTGCTCCATCAGCCAAGCCAGGAGCGGGGCTGCCCACAGCAGGGGAGCTGGTCGTAGCCTGGCATCGGGGCCCAGGGCCCCCAGAGGCTCAGCTGAAACGCCGATGAACGAACGGGCGACCGCAGTTTCCGCCGCACCCTGCCTTCACCCTTCCTGCACCCCTGGAGGAAACAGCCCCAGCAGCCCTCGCCCAGGCCTGCAGGGCAGCATCCCCCAGCCCGGAGCGTGGCGGGACGGGCCCTGACGGCTCCCCGTGCCACCCGTCCGGAGAGCCCCGCAGCGCGTACAACCATGCGTTGAGCCCTGCCAAGGAGAGTGGATGCCAAACCTGAATTACCAGCCCAGAGAGTGGCTGTGGATCCCGAGAGCTCCTGTGATTTGCGGCAGGTTTTTCAGGTCCCCGCCTGTCACACACACACGCAGATATTTAAGCAGTCACCCAAGGACCTGCGGGGTTCTTGTTTTACGCACTTCTGGTCCTTGCCAGCTCCAGGTAAGCGCAGGCTTTGAGCTGGGGGTGCTGGAGTGGATTTGCAGTTGGGGATGGTGGGGGGGTGGAGGGAGGAGCTGACCTTCGCTTGCTGATGCTGGGGAGGTTGGAGCAGCACCCAGCAGGACTGTGGTGGGAAAGCTTCATGCCTGGGGCAGGGAGAGGGGCACACGGGCAGGCAGAGACCCCAGGCTGGGGGTAGCACAGGGACCCGCCTCTGCTTCAGCAGCCGCTGCGCTCTCATTTGCTTTGTTCCCATCCGATGTTATCTTCTGAAAGACTGAACGGGCAGTTTACAGGATGCATGACAGGTGTTTTTTCCTTATTTATGGCAGGGTCTGGTTTATTTTTAAAGCCTCCGTCCCACCTTATCCTGTGCGCCGTGCCGGCTGATGTTATCCACAGCCACCCCACAGCAGGAGGCCGAGCAAAGCTAGGGACAGGACACGGCTCTGCAGCAGAGCAAGGGAGGGCAGGAGGGCTCGTTTGCATTGAGAACTGCTATTTTGATCCCTGCAGTGGCAGGAAATAGCTGCAAGCTAAAACCAGATGCAGATGCCTCCAGTCGCATCCCAGCCATGACAGTGGGGAGAGCACTGGGGAAGGGGTCGAGAAGCCCGGCAGGGGCTATGGGGCCCCGTCAGCTGGGCAGGAGCTACTGCTCAGAGAGTTTTCCAGGGGCTTTGGGTGCAGTAAATCATTAGAAAGCTGCACAGGCGGCTACCTATTTTGTCTGCTGTTCAAAAAAGCAAAGCTGAGCAAACAGAGATCATGTCTTTTCTGGAAAAGTGGCTGCTTTCTGCCAGGATAGTAAGTGCTGACTGCACTAGCAGTGCTGGGCAGGCATGCTGGGAGATAGAGGGATGTCCTTTCCTGTCTCAGGCCAGAGCTGAGGGCCCTGCAAGTAACCCCAGGGTGTCTGTGGGGAGCTGGGTACAACCACAGGACACAGGCAGTATAATTGTGGAGGCAGGTCTCTCTCCACCCCACTGCTCCTACCTCGCATCTAGGTCCGGACACTCAGGGCCTCGTCCAACTGATTTTTAGGGATGACCAAGGATGGAGGTGCCCCCACCTCTCTGGTCCCTGTCCCCATGTGGGACCCCCCCACACTATGAAGATTTTCTTCCTAATATCGAATAAGACTTTCTCTGGCTGCAACTTGTGTCCTCCAGCCACTGTCTTTTGTCCACTCACCCCAGAATGGCCCTGGAGATGCATTTAAATGCCCCATCGGCCATGCTAAGGGCACCAGCTGCTGCCTGCACAGCTTCCATGTACACAGCAACCCTGGCTGGAGCCGCCCACAGCCCAGGCAGCCGATGAACCCCTTGCAAGCTTCAGCTGGTGGCTGTTCTCACATTGCTCCACCTAAAACAAGGACAGTTAGTCAGAGCCAAGTGTGAATTCCCCAGGGCTCTCTAGCTTGACACGTAGGACAAAGCAGGTGTCACCAGTGCTGTGGTTTCAGCGTGACAGTGCATCTGCCATTGTCATTTCTGCCTGGGTAAGTAACACTCTGCTGCCGAATTCTCATGCTTGTGCTGCCCAGGGGAGACAGCAGTGGGCATGGGACTGCTCACGGAGCTGAATGACCACCACAGCCCCCACAAGCCTTTCTGAAAGACAAATAGATAGTTTACATCCTTTGCACTGAAAAAGCCGTTTTCTTCCAATGACTGCAAAACTTTAGGCAGAAAAAAAAAAAAGCAGTGAGCAATGGTGCTTTTTAGCAGCTGAGCAAAACTGTTGCGATTCTCCATATTTCTGCCAGGCTTAAAGAAATGTAAGCAAGAAAATCACCTCTTCTATAGAGGGGAGAGGTCCTGTGCAGCCTGAAGGCCAGGCTCCAGGCCCGGGCTTAAACAGGGCTCCATTTAAGTAGCAGGTAGGTGAACAGTGGTCCAGATACAGCCCATCAGGACTTTTAAGGATTCCTGGTGTTCTCAAGTCCCGTCATATACTCCCAATTTTTAGCACCCAAGAGTTGCCAAGTGCTGGGTGCCACAGGCTGCACAGGACCACACAGCTCCTGAAAACCTCCAGTGCCCAGTGGAGCAATGTGGGGAGACCTGCAGAGCCCTCCAGCTCCCCCAGGGTTTTGACCTTTTCCTGAAAGCCGTCTCACAGCCTTGAGAGGTAGGAACTGTTCTCCCTCCAGAGCAGGGGTAGAGGAGAGACAAGGGAAAAACCATCAGGCATCACGTCCTGTGTGGTGGGGCACCCTGAGCTGCCAGCAGGTAGAAGATACTGTGTCCTATGGGGAAACGCCTCAGGAACCTGGATATTAACAGAAACAGCTGTGAAGCTGAAACATGAAAGTTGAAGCACATGTTCCCTATGCAAATCAATGCACACACATCAATGTACTTAATGCAGCAGGCTGCAAACAATGATTTATAAACCACCAGGACATGTTGCTGCTGGTGGCCCAGGCTAGATGCATGATCCAGAGGTGATGAGGAGCCCTGTGGTGACTGGGCTTTCTAGGAGAAGAGCAGGTGGCTCAGAGATGATGTTGGGGGCTGATCACAAGGAAGGGAAGAAGGACTTGTGGCCTGAGCCTGGCCTCATCTGCACTTTGACCTCATAGAGATCCCGGCAGCCACAGTGCTGGAGTCTGTGGGATCTTCTTCTCCCCCTGCATCATTTCCAGAGGTCTCCAAATACCCAAGGTAGGTAAGCAGCATTCACCTGGCCCCCACCAGCTCACATGCACAAGTGGCTTAACTTTGTCTGCCTGCTTCCTATATGGACACCTCTGAACTGAGCAGATGCCAGGAAAGCCTGGGCAGCTGCTGCACACGTGTAGCTGCCACACTCTGCAGACAAGGCCAACTCGACTTGCAGCACCTGGGGTTAAAGATCGTCTTTCCCCCATCCATCCACGGTGGTGGGTGCTCCGGCCTTACGCAACCACTGTGTTACAATCAGTACTTACCAAGCGACTCAAGCAGAGTGGGCTGTTTCACAACCAACCCTGGTCTATTTATAAGCCCCTACTCAAATGCCAAAGGATCCTTTCATTAGTCAAATGGCGCAGTGGGGCCTTTGCTTTTGAGGTAAAGCTCAAAGAAGAGGATCTGTCCGGCCTCTTGTGGATAGGAGAGTTGGCTCTTTGCAAGTTGCAAGGGAGTTTTGGAGCTGAGCCCCATCCCAGAAATGCTGTCAGCAAGTGAGAGCCCTGGGGCGTTCAGTACACCCCAGGGTACTGAGTGGGTTGAGTTATCCATCAACCAGGAAAGCAGTTGAGTTTAAAGCCATGCAGTAGGGGTGCAGCATGATGGAGGTGCTTGGATTACACCCCAGAGCCAAAAGGAAGGAGAAGCTGGACTACAAGGTGGAGGCAGGGCAGGTCTGCAGCTAAGGAGTGGAGTAGATGGCCCAGAGGAGTCCCACGGTGGGCCAAGGGCTCCTGGCAGCACTGTAGAGCCAGCAACACCAACTGGTCCACTTGACAGAGATGGGCCAGGCAACTCGGGCGTCAGGAGAGCAGATCAAGAAAGGCCACATTTTTGCATCCAGCTCCTCCCCCGCCAACACCCCACAGCTTGGTTTCGGAAACACCAAGATGATTCAGTGTCAAGGGACTGCTGCATGCTTTGTGGGGGCAACGCCTTGTGTTTTAGTTGACCGTATTGGCAGGCTTGACCCTCTGCCACACGGGAGCAAACTTGGAGCCCTGCAGAAGAGAGGTGTGGGACTTATCCAAGGTGTACTTACTTGTTTTGCTTATGCTTTTTGTGCCAAGTGTGCCAGACATTCGGGCAAAGCACAAGTGGGACAAATGTTACTCTGGAGGACAATGTGGACTCCTTGCTTCCGCCATTGCTGGGAGCACCTAGCACTGATCACAGCCGAAGGCAGTGAGTGCTTGGGCAACGGACGTGCACAGAGTATGGGTCTCTGAAGACTGACCCTTCACTTATACACTAAAAAACAAACAGTTCAGGCATGCTCCGGAACAACATGACTGTTTATGCCTGTGCCTGATAACATTAAATATTAGTGAAAACAAAGCAGCTCACTTGCCAGCTTTGGGTGATGTCCGGCTGTGCTGCTAGGAGGAGGATCAGGGCATTGATCAGGAGGGAAAATGGGGTGATTGCTGGGTCCGAGCTCACGCTCCCAAAAGATCCTGCATCCTCTAGTTTGTGATTCCCCTGCACAAATTTGCCTGGTGTCTGGGGAGAAATAAAAAAAAAACCCAAAACCACTAGGCTGGATGCCAGATACTGTCCCCTCATCCAGAGGATAAATAATGTTTTTTAATTAATGTCTTTAAATTA
>VZTL01070487.1:24509-57071 GCA_013400535.1 Scopus umbretta
TTAATTAATGTTTTTCAATTCCCCCCCCCCCCCCCAATATGCCCGTTGCTGTGACATCACTCCCAAGTGACGCCCAGGCCTAAATATGGCTGTAAACAGGAATTGTCCCCACGGGAATCGCACTGGCTATAAATACAGCTGAGCAGAGGACAGGCTGCAGTTTCCTGCCAGCAAAGGATGGTGAGACAGCTCAGCGGGGTGCTGTTGGCATGAAGTTGCCACAGTGGGGAACTGAGGCAGGAGTTTCCGGGGGGCTGGGGCTCCCGGCTGAGCTCCCCAGCATGCCTTTGGGAAGCAAGCTGTGCCCTGCCATGGCCAGAGGCCCCTGGGGAGGGGGGAGCTGGTGGGGATGGGAATGGCAAACCTGGGGCTCAGCAAGTGTGGTCCCACTGGCCACTCCTAGCTTGGGCAATGATGCCAGCCCCTCTCTGCAGTGCCTGGTCCCATAGCCCTGCCCCAGGAGGAGATGGCCACAGAGAAGCCAGTGACTCCCACTGAGGAGCAGCTGGAGATCCTGGAGTACAACTTCTGCAAGGTGAACAAGCATCCTGACCCCACCACGCTGTGCCTCATTGCAGCCGAGACCGGGCTCTCCGAGGAGCAGACCCTGGTGAGTGTGTGCCCCTCGCCCCCACCTTGGCACCAGCCCTGCTCCCCCTGCATGCCTCTGTGCCCCACTCTCCCCACATCGCCTGTCTGTCCTGTCCCTGGCGCTCTCACTCTCCCCACATCGCCTGTCTGTCCTGTCCCTAGCACTCTCTCTATCCCTTGCATCCTTCTGTCCCCCCACATGCTTCCTCCTGCACCCCTCTGTGCCCCATATGCTCCCTACTTACACTCCCTGCACCACCACACTTTAAAGGACCCTTCCAACCCAAACTATTCTACGATTCTATGCTCAGGCTGTGCACACTCCCCCTCACTGCAATTAGCTAGGTCAGCATCCCCAAGCCCTGATGTCGGGCAAGTCTGTCAGCCTCTCCAGGAGACATAGAGGCCTCCAAATGTCCTTCCACAGGGACAGGCTGCCACGGCCTGGGAATTCCACTGAGCCCCGTGCTTCATCTGGCTACCAGCAGGATACCCTGGGCTTCAAAAGCAAATGGCTCCTTCCCAATTCCTTCAGGCTGTGAGCACGGCCATTTTTGATGCAGGTGTTTTATAAGCTACTAAACCCATAGCAGCATGGATGGGTACAGAAAAGAAATCCAACCCACTGAAAAGCTAGCAGCATTTTGCAGAGAGCTGCCAAGCCTGGCTCTCCCTGGGCAAAGCCAAAGGGACATGAGAGCTGACCAAGCAATGCCAGCATTTATCCTGTTCCCAGGAAGGATGCTGGTGTAACATCCATTGCGCCGATAGTCCTTGACTGGAGTGGAAAAGGAGACCCCTCCTCTGCGGTGCTTTGGTGATAGGCGGGTACAACATTGCACTGCTTGTTTGAGGCAGCAAGGAGGCAGTACCCCTGAAATACATTTTCCTCCTTAGAAATGGCACTGCTCCATTTTTTTTTTCCTAAAGCAAGTTGTAAACACAGGTCATATATGCCCAGGACATCTCTGGAGATGTCTTAAAATCCTTCCTGATAGCCATCTTTTTCCCTCAAATCCAAAGTGCTCCTAGAGATCTGGAGATGAAGGTCATGTTAGGGACAGGATCAAGACTGGGATGGTGAGCTGCAAAGCGCCTGCATTGCATATGACACAGAGAATCATTGCTCCTGACATCTGGAGTGCTTTATTGGCTAGATATAGCAGCCATTTTAATAAAATATTAAAAATAAGATGCAAAGAGGTACTAAGTCAACAGGAGACAATGGTTTAGGATAGGAAGTGAAATTTTTGGGAGGAGGCTAGGCAGGCAATCATCTGACTGGATGTGGTCCAAGGCAGTGCTAGTGCAAGAGCTGCTTGTAGAGAGCACCCCGTGGTTGTACCATTACAGACCACAATAGTTTCAAAAATAGCCACAAACAAATATAGCAACAAAATGAGCAGCAGCAAAGCAAATCACAGGCATATTCCCAAACAAAAGGCTGAGCTGTGCTTCCGGCACACGTGAGTTCTATCTGTTGTCTTACGGAGGTAGCGTGGCTTTATCCAGCTGCATTTTATCTAACATTTGAAAGTGTGGCTGTGTTGAAGTGGCATCAGCAGCGCTGGGAGTTGGCTTAGAGATGCCAAGTTACTCTACAATAACGTAGCCATGCATCTTAAAGCAATGCTTGAAGACCAAGATAATTTTTAACCCATTTTTTAAATCTATTTGTTCTTAAATTTGCTGAGAGCCACTGTGTTGTCCCTCTCATCCTTTCTGAAGCAGGTCAACTTTTGATTCCCATCATTTTTGGACCTGCAGTGATTGTTTCACTGCTCCAGCCATTTAAACAGACACCATCCAGCAGCTCCTTAGCCAGTCTCTTACTCCATTTGCAAGAAAAACCTGGACTCACAGCAATAAAATGAGGGCTCACCCGTTCTGTCAAGGTCTGAAGCGAGCAAGAGAAATGAGTTGGAAAGAGGTGCATACATAGGTAACAAGATTGCTTGATCAGGAGCAGCTGTCCTGCTGCCTGTACTGCCTGGGAACAGTGCAGTGCCTCACTATAAGACAGCAGTGCCATGAGTTTCCCTCGCGTGCTCCCACGTGCTGACCACATCTGCACATTAGCAAAGTTATTCAGAGGGTTTGCTCAGCCCAGTGCACTCGATCTCTGATTTTTGTTTGGGTTTTGTTGTTGTTTTTTTTCTCTCCAGAAATGGTTCAAGCAGCGCCTGGCAGAGTGGAGGAAGTCTGAAGGGCTGCCCTCAGAAAGCGGGTCTGTCAGGGACTAGAGGATGCTGCTCCAATCCCCATGCCTGCTGTAAATGATGATGAAGCTCTTCAGAGTGGGTTTCCTTGGGATTCTTCTGTTGCAATAGGTTTTGAGAAACAAAGTAATAGCCTGCTATTTAACACAATTTTTATTTAAAGTGTACATAACCAGAAAAAAAATATTATATATATATGTGTGTGTATACAGCTTCTGATGGCTACATAACCTGTCTAGTGATTCCCATCTGCTGCAACAGCAGCTGCACAGGGCAAAGCAATCACATGCCCTTCTCCCAGGCTTGTGGAAAAGCTGCCATGAAAGGTTCAAACATAGAAGGGGGAAAAAAGATTTATTTTCTTTGTGATTGCCAGAGGCAAAGTATGTGTGCTAGCTTTAATATACAGATCATCCAGAGAGGAGGGCACCTGGAAAAACAGATGTGTTGTTCAGGTGATCTTGGTTAGCTCAAGATGCTCAAATCACGTCTGGATATTGGCAAACTGAGGGCCTACACCACAATCAGACCAAGCCAGGCCACCCCTTGAATGCATTTCTCACATTTCTGTTAAAGGTCACCAAAGGGGAAGAACTGGTCTGCCTCTCCCCTACCCCCCAATGCATTAATAAAAAACCAATTTTTTTTAATGAGAGGAGTTGTGTTACATCCCTGCTTGTGCTCCCTGCCCCAGTGGCAGGAAGCAGACTCCTCTGGGAGGACAACGCTTCTCCAAGGCAGCCTCAGCGCGCGCTGTGGGTTTTCCCTCTTGACACAGGGACAGCCCGCAGACATGGGCAACCTCCTCTTCCAGGGCACCCACGGGTCCATCCCTGGCAGCCCACACAGCCCCACGCGCAGCCCAGGCCCCGAGGTGGCAGAGGCTGGTGGTGCTAGGGTTGCCCCGCAGGGTGTGGAGGACAGAATCCCACCCTCCTTCCGGCTGTTCTCAAGCCTGAGGGATGCAGCTGCGCTGGGGCTCTTGCACAAAGCCCAAACTCTCACCCATCCTGGTACAGGACAATGTGTGGGCTAAAAAGTAACCAGCACCATTGCCCAGTGACCTTACCTTGTTCAGAAGGGTTCAAAAATCCTCTGCTTAGTGGATTATTGAATCAATTAGTGGATCCTCTCATTAATCCTCTTCTGGTTTGTGGTCACCTGCCTCTACTCCTTTAGAAGGAGAATCAGCTTAACACAGGGAAGATTAAGATACACTGGCACTGCAACTGCCACATGCTTCCATTTATGGCTTTTGTCCCTTGCTGGAGAGCATCTCTCTTGCCTCAGTATCTCCAGCCCATTGCCAGTGGTTAGGTTGCCAGTGCAAAGCACACCAAACTCCTAGGAAACAGATAAAAGCAATCTCCCTGTGCCATGTCCTACACAGGCTGTGGCATTCCCCTGCAATCCAGCTGCCAAACTGACTCGCCCTCAGATCCAGTTGGAGCTCAGAGTTTGTTCTGCAGAGTCTGGCACTGATATCTGTTTTCTTCTTGGTCTTTGCAACGTGCCTTCTCCCTTACACTGAGGAGAACTCTGCTTTTTTGAGTTAGGCGCCAAAAATCCCAATGCAGAGCTCCATTATTTTGCTCAGGGTCACACAACTGAATATCTGAACCGCCACCTGTGTAACCTGTATCGAAGATGCGTGCAAAGCAAAAGGCTGGATCTGCCTGTTCTCCAGGAGTTTGAGAAAATGGGCCCCAAATCCAAGCCAACTCAATGCACATGTGACCCCAGCATTTCCAAAATCCATACTAAAGCTTTGCACCTTATCAAACCAGGCCTGGATCTGGAATTTTGCAGCCTTTTGTGTTTCTACTTCTCTCATAAGCAGAAAACCTTGAGTGTCACTAAGAATATCTCTAAACTTTAGCAAAAATTTTGAAACCCAAGGTCAGGAGTTGTGTTGCATCAACCTACTGTGCACTGTCAGCTTTGGTTTGCTACACTTATTTATGAGAAAGAACAGTTCCTGTGCTGGCTTCCCTCAGCAGTTGTTTCATTACTTCTTTGACTATTGCAGCAAAAAAATAAGAAGAGTGATAAACTCCAGATATAACCCATCCTAGGGAGCTAGGCTTCCCGCATTGGGTCATTTCTGCTCACTTCCACTGGTGACTATTTTGTTTTTAAGGAACGACCATTTTATTTAACCCCCCCAGATAAGCCCAATAAAAGTGGCTGCTCATAAGAAAATGTTCCTGCTGAATGCTGCTTCTGTGCCATGTTCAAGCAGGCTTTCCAGCCACAGCACAGCCCAAAGAGGATGATGTTCCAAGGAGTGATGGGGGCAAGCCGGCACGAGCAGCAGGCTGTGTTTCTGAAGGAACTCAGTGCTTAATTGGACGAGCCAGGTCTTGGATCCGAGCAGAACAAGTTGCCTTCTTAGCAGTCTCCTTCACTGTGAACGCATCTGGGTTGAATTGAGCAGAGCCCATAGGAGGCCTGGGAGAGCGAGGACAGAGACAGTCAATTCCAACTGGAGTAGGGCCAGCTCTCAAAGCTGCCTGCCAGCTGACACACCTCCACCTGAGCCCTGCCCTTCCCCATTAAGGAAGGACAAAAGCAGTCATGCCTCTGCTGCGGTCGCCTCGCCTCGCCCGGACACTAGTGAGAGGAGGTGCCCCATCGCTCACCAGAGCTGTCACAACCACTACAGCCAGGCATTCCCTCACCCTCTGTGCAACATCCTAGCCAGCATTTCCTGCAGCCCAGGCTGAGGCCAGCTGCATCACGCTGGGCAGCACGAATGTGCTACACTGCGCGATGTGTCAGCTGGTTGCTTTTTAGTTAATATTCAAGAAGTCCCAACCAGCAATTTCTACTGGAATTAGAAAGTGCCTACTTCTCTTTCGGTTCTCCTTCCACCTCAGAAATGCTTTTTAAAGCACAAACCATGTAGCATTAGCCGATCCAACCATATAAAACCCATGCACTTTGGATGTGGAAGACTAAGTGGCTTAATCACACTGGGCAAACCCAAATCAACAAGATGCCATGGCCTGCACAAAATGGGCCGACAGCTGATCGTTTCCACATGGCAGGGAAGCAGCACCTACCTTTTGCAAGGCTGGGCCAGTTCCACAAGCCTCGGTGTGGCCACTGCATGCTTTGCAGCCTTTGTCACTGGCCACTCAGCATCCCGCAGGGGCACATAGTCAGGATGCAAGCCTTTTGCCCTAGCCAGCTCCAGGGTCCGAGGGCTCGCAATTGCCTCCTGAGCCAACTTGGAAACCTGTGGAAGAGTGGGGAGGAAGGTCCTTACAGGTGCTCCTGGCATTCAGGGGTGACCAGCCTGCAACAGAGTGTACCCGGGTTCACAGCCAATGACCACGCACAGATGGGACATGAACCTGTCCACAACTCTGTCTGGCACCAGACACGCTGTGGAAGGAGAAACAACTGCCTGGCCAGGCCCACAACCTGCCCTCCAACCTCCTCTTACTTATAGCCCTTTGTCCAACCCATTCCCCAGCACTGGAGATCCCAATTAGATACAGTGCTCCCCATCCCCACAACTGCAGGCGAGGCACAGGTCTGCCCTTCTCTGCGGATGTCTGCTGGGACATCCATGCTCCAGATGGTGGACGAGTCCTGCTATCCAGCCCAGGAAGCAGCGACGTCAGCCTCACAGACAGCAGCACATCCAGGGCTGCCATGAAGAGAGCCACCAACAACTGGGCACCCACTGCCCTCCACTCTGCCCGGCATCCCTGCCAGGCATGGTCCTGGGTGATGCCACCTTACCGGACGGATGACAGACTCGGGAAAGCCGTGCTCATAGCAGCAGGTCACCTTCCTGACCCGGGGCTCTGCCAGACGCTGTAACCGCGAGGATGCTCTGGCCAAGGCCGCAACATTTTTAACCTGTGTTGGCACCTACATGGGTTCAGAATGAGGGAGGGATGTGCAGACACAGAGTTTGTCCACAGCAGCCCACAGGGACACATTCCCTCTCCAAAGCGATGAGCATCCAGCACCCTTTCTCTACCGATGTGGTCACAAGAAAGAGCATTCTTACTTTCCCAGCACCCATTATTTTTCTTTCTCCTGAACTACAAGGTAATTCTATTGGGATTTGTACGTATGTTACTTTGTTCCCCAACTGTCGCCCACTTGTAGCCGGGAGAAGAATGCCTGTAACGAGAGCCTGTGTAGCCAGGTAAAAGCGCACAGAAATTTCTTCCAGAGTAGAGAAATGTTTTTCATATTGAACTTCCTGGCTGAATCAAATAATTTCCTTGCTAAGGACAGACGCTCAGATTTCAGGGTAAAAGTGCTGGTGCAGTTAACTGCATTCCTACAGCAAAATTGATTACTGTTCCAGCATGGGATTTCTTCCCCTATCTTTCACAAGGTTACTGATGCCAAGGCCCGCTCCAGCACAGAGACTGCAGCCAGAAAACTTAGCCTTTGCCATGGAAACAACTGTAATCTGAGATTGCCCCAAGCCCTTTCACCCCTGCCAAAGCAATGACCCGCCCAAAAGGAGCAAGTTCAGAAATACATCTCTAAATTAGGCTTCTGGTAAAACACTGTTAAAACGTACATAGTGTTTGCAGGCTCACCACCCCTGTATACACAGATAGGAGCACAGCTGCCCAACTACAAACATGACTGTACTCCCTAGGAGCTAAATAGGCCATTCCCGTCAGGTTTCTCCACTTTCCCAGGCTGCTTTATCAGGGGATGCAGTCCAGATTCCTCCCTTGGCTCTCCTGCTATTCTAGGCTGCTCCAGCCCGGCTGTTTTCTGTCTCTCAGCACGGCACATCCAGGGGCAGGACACAGGGTGTAAAATCTCAGGACAGTTTGCTGCATCGCTGTCCCCTCCGAATCTCATTCAATCACCTCCTCACCTCTCTGGCCAGCAGGAACTCTGGGTGCAGCGCCTTTGGCTGTGCAAGCTCCAGGATCCGTGGAGAGGCCTTACAGCTCAGTGCAGCTGGCGACACGGGCCACTCAGGGGACTGCCGAGGTCTGGAAGCAGAGAGTCACGGCACCGCCACTCGCAGATGTTCCCCCACACTGGTTAAACCAGGCTGCAGCTGGGATGTTTAAGCCTCATGTTTGCCGCAGTAGAAGGCAGCAGCTTTGTTTCCAGCATAGAACCCACTCATGCCGTGAGTCCAGAGGGCCTAATCACAGCAGAGTCCCTGCTCTGCATTTTGCCCTGTTGTACCCATCCTCTGTTCCTGTATTTATTACTTTGAAGCTGCACTGATGCTACAAGATCCAAGGGCCTACCTATAGCACCCTACGGGCTTTCTGGCCTCTCACCTTTGCTGCAGGTAAGCAGCCTGGTATTTTTTAGGTTCAGACAACTTCAGCAGCCGCTCAGAAGGGAAGTCAAAATCCGTTAGCCGGGGACGCTCCCAGATCATCGATTCCCGTCCACAGCTGTACAAGAAGAGGGGTCTTGAGGAACAAACAGCACAGCAGAGTTAGTAAAAGACAACTGACAGAGAACGTGTTCCTGGCAGATGGTATCCTAAGTCTGGTTAAACATCCATGTCTGCTGCACGTACAAAAGTTGGCACTGCTGCACATAGAAAAGCCGTGAACATATGGGCATTTACACTTGAGATTTCCTGACTTTAAAGGTAAATGCTGTTTGCATATGCAGAGCCCTCTTTTAAGCACCGTCAGTGCATTGCTTTCAAAGTCTAGGCCTTTCCCTGGACCATTTCAAGAAGCCACTCCACAACACAAAACTACAGCATCTCTGTTGTTCAGCTCTGCCTGTTCAGAAATCTCTTTGTTGCAGTGGCTTAATAGCACCTTGTGCTCTTGCAGCTCCTTTCATCTTGGGATCTCCCCAGGCTTGCCTAGTGCATGCTCATCCAGCTTTCCATCAGCCACAGCTGTTGGCAGATGCCTGTCATCACCAGGGAAGAGGTGAGCAGAAAGGCAGGAAGAGCTGTCAGACGGACACCGTTAGTCAGAGCCAGAAGCTCTCAGGTGGATGAGAGCCCCTGAACTGATGACAGTGGCAGAGGAGAGAAAACTACAGACAGGCATGCCTTGACATCCCTCCAGGTAGAGGAAAGCCAGGAGTGCAACATGGTTTCATCTCCATTTTCATTGCTAGGACTTCTTACAGACTAGCAACCGCCATCCTGTCTCCAAAAGAGCTTCAGAAGAGTTGCTTCAAGTAATGCAGCATCACCTAGCCCCACTAAGGTTTACATTTTTTACATCATTTTTCACTCCTGTTCCCAAACATCGACTGCTTTGACAGGTTGTTCACCATGCAGCGACAGCAGAGGTTTAACTCAAGGCAAGAGACCTGGATTCCCTCCAGCTAGCAGGATGCTGCAAGATTTCTCTGTTCATAGCACTTCCTAACCTTTATTCTCAAGATTTAGGCCAGGCTCCAGGAGGATGCAGGGGATCACTAATTGTGTCCAGGTGCCTGACAGGGCTGCATCAGCCCCAGGACGGACAGGGAACACTCTAGGGAAAGACAGTCCCGCTGTACACACAGGTGTGACACATACATGTTTCCACCAAGGCATGTATGCATGCACATGATGTCCCTGCTTCCAAGCCAAAGCGGAGCTCTTTGGCTTTTCTTTTTTCATAACAGCAGAGGAGCATGCTCCCATATGCTTGGAGATTGAGATCAAGGCTGGCTGCTACGGCAGCTGATCCGAAGCCAGAGCTCTAATCAGACCAGCAACCACCACGTGTTTCAGAAACCCTTCCCACAACCAGAAAGTGGGTATGAGGAAATAAAAACGTGCCCTTAGCACCCCCCAGTTCCTCCTCATTTTGCAAGTCAAGAACTCAGGGTTCCTATGCTCCCATAGGACTTTCTTCTCTGCTGCAGACAGCCCCTATTCCAAGCATCAGTACAGCCTGGTGGGTCTCAATGACATGGAGCCACCTGTGGGGCAGCAGTGGCAGGAGAGGAGATGGCATCTCCCCTTCCCCTGGGAGCCAGCACATCTGCCTGATTAGAAAGCACTATCTGAGCTGCCTCCTTCCCCAAACCGTGCTACCACAACACTGACCTGCACTGGTGCTTGCCAAAATCTCGCCTGGGCTTGGCCAGTGCCACTGTTCTTGGGGATGGTCGAGCTGTCACAGCACCCCGTGAAAGAGTCCAGATTGTCTCTTGGTTTCCCCACACAAGCCTAGCAAGAACAATAAGGGTGTGAAATTTTAGAAACACACACAAGCGTGAAATGTGTTTGCTGGGGCTATCCTTCCCTGCCTAGGATGGGACACACACACAGTCCCTAAAGCTCCCCACAGCTGTACAGCGCCGCTGCCATCCCCTGAGCACTCACCTTCTCTAGCACTGAATTTCCTAACACTGTCCAGGTGGCTGCTGTCAACTCAAAAAGAAAAGCCTTCAAGTGATGAGTCTGGTTTTACAGTCCCCAGTGGATGCGCA
This sequence comes from Scopus umbretta, assembly GCA_013400535.1. Taxonomy (NCBI): domain Eukaryota; kingdom Metazoa; phylum Chordata; class Aves; order Pelecaniformes; family Scopidae; genus Scopus; species Scopus umbretta. The sequence goes on from VZTL01070487.1 coordinate 34,727, forward strand.
GAAAGGGTCGTTTCATTACATCTCTGAAACCCCTGGGGGACTTTCATGATTGCATTTTTCTTGCCTCACCATACCACAGGTATGACAGTAAAAATAATAATAATGTTATGGTCAGGGTGTGCCATGGAAAGTGGGTGAGGTTTTGCAGCAGGTTAGTGGTTACTCTCCTGTGCTCCGGGCAAATTTGGAGTTTCTCATCCCCCATTGAGAGGCCATGGTGGAAGAGGGTACCAGGGCAGTCAGGACATGGAACAGCAGGGCTATGGGTTTGTGGAGCCTTTTTCAAGCCCGGAAACACCCATCCAGACAGTGGAGAAGAGACATTATCAAGAGACTGTTGCCCTGGCTTGTCAAGCCATAGCTTGACCTCATAATGCAGACAGCAACTTTGTTCCTAAAGCTTGACTGCCTCCTCCAGGATACAGCAGCCCGAGGCTCCAAAAAGCTCCCCTTGCACCACAGCACTATCCTACCCTGCACCATCTCAGTGGGGCAGCTCAGATGGGGCAGCAAAGGCAAGACTCGGGTCAAGCACAGTTTTTGGATTGAAAACAAGACAGAGCAAATTGAAGTGAGCCCCTCATGCGCTGAACATCTCAGTCTGGTTTTTTAGAGCTACTTCTGCTCTTGAGAGGAAAGCAGTAACAAGACAAATGCAACGGGTCTGCACCAGATGAGGCCCCATCTGTTCCCAGCCCTCCAGCCAGGGCTGTCTGGGCACCTCCTTACCTGGGATCATTTGCACGAGACACTTTCTTGGGTTCTGCAAGTTCTCGCATCCTGTCAAAATTGCAGAAAAGGACAAATGTGTCGTTAAACATACAGTTAAACCAACAAAGCGTAAAGAAGCTACTGCTGTACTCAAAGCCATAACACACTCTTGAACCCCTGTGCCTTTGCCTCCATGCCTTGCAAGAGTGCGTTTAAGGGATCTCTCTCTCCAAGTAACTTTCCATCCCTTTAATCTGATGGATTTACCAGCCCACGGATTTTTGTGCTGTCTCTTGGATTGCAGAGACATGAATTTGCAGTTCTGCCCTCACTGCAGGGTCCCTTTGTGACATGGCAGAGAGAGGTGGAAGGTACCTTTCTGATTAATAACATGCCATGCAACCCCAGCAGGTGGGAGATGGATGATCTCCCAGCCTACAGGAGTCCAGATGAACAGAAACACCTGTCATCAACAACCTTGTGTTTTACTAAAAGGCACCATGGAGACAGCACTGTTCCCACATGGCTTTAGGAGCACAGGTAAAGACACACTTTTTTCTTATTTATCATTTTATTTCAGTCCATTTATCACAGAGGTCTTAGATGCTATAGAGACACAGGAACACACATGGTCTGTACCCTAGCAGCAGCACTGAAAATATTTTTATGAATATTCACCAGACTAAAACCTTTTCAGGAAGATCAGATATCGCTGTCTGCTCCTGCTGCTCAAGTGTCCCAGGCCTGAAATCCCAGTGGCTGGGAAGCACTTGTACTTGGTGGGCCTCAGTACAAAGAGAAGGACAAGATGATGCCAGTGCCACACTTGTGTTGCAGAACTCCCTGGTGTCACAGACCAAGCCCATACCCACCCACCAGAGCTGCAGGTACCTGCCCCCAGCCAGCTGGGGAGCAACCACGCGATGAGGGCAGCTATGGAAGTGCCCCACCATGGAATAAGCACAGAAGGTGACAGCTTGGGGCATTGCTTCCCTGCTTAGTATCACCCAGCAATAAAGCAGCATAGCCCTAGAGAGGAGCGAGGACACCAAGAGAGAGAGGTGTTTGCTGACAGAAAACGGTCTGTGCTTTGGAGACACGCCTGTGGTTTCTCTGATGGGGCCGATACCTCTAGCGAGACGCCCAGCCCCAGCAAACACTTGCCAGAGAGCCCATCACCACAGACACCCTTGCAATGGCAGGCTGCTGTTAGAGCATCCTTGCCACACGCTCCCTGTGAGACACCTGCTGACTTATCTCCCCGTCACGCCTAACCGCCGGTCACAACACTGCGAACACGAATCCCACCAAGATCCCACGGAGGGAACTGCCTGTGGGACTTCAGCCTCCTGCTGCCAGTTCAAGACAGGACATGCTCTGGAAGGCAGCTGTCATTTCAGGAGCTAAAAACCAGTTTCAGCTGTTCATTCCCAAGTGGCTCCCCAGAGGCTTTTCCCTGCAAAGGTGCAAGGGGGTAAAGGTTAACCAAGTGGAGGTGCCCCCCTCCCAGCCTAGCTGCAGCACAATGCTGGCACTATCTCTGCAGGCAGGCTCATCACTTCTCCTCCACCGCTGGCACAGATCCACCACACAGCCGCAGCCAAACCCAGCACAAAGTGCACATGGCCCTGCTGCCCCACACCGCTGGCTTGGACACTGCTGTGCAAAGCTTGCGTCATGACCCAGCCAAGGGACCAGTCACATGTACAGTCCAAGTCAGGTCCCTCAACTCACTTGAAATCGTTAAGGGTTTGTTTTCTTACAATAAAAGATTACTTTCTACTCTTTTTTCATAACAAAAGCCCTGGACAGACAGGCATCCCCACACAGGAGGCACCTGCAGCAGCTCTGCAACTTGAAGGAGTTAAGCCACCTCGTGGACAAGGAGACAGCCCTGGGGGAGCCTTTGCCCTTTGGTCACGGCTAGGAAAAGGAGGCCTTGCTGCAGCCAGACACAGGAACGCCTCCCCTCTGCTGCCTGAGCTCACTCCGACTCATTGCTTAAGGGGGATCAGCTCCCTTTGAGCTCAATTCCTTGTAAAGCAAAGGGTCACAGCTTCCGTTTTGTAGGGGTGGGACGGTCAGCCGTTGTTTGTCACGAGAAGCAGGGGGAAGGGCAAAACCAGGCATCATTTCCTCTGTGTGTTTATCGCAGCGTCATCCGACAGATCGACTCACTCCTCAGTGTAAATCCCCAACCGAGCCCTCCCCAAGAGATGCGGGGCACGGCCTGGACACCCAGCCAGCAGGCCGGGGCCTGGAGGGTTTCTTACCTGTTGCGTGAGCGTGCAGACATGTAACAAGAAACTGCAAAGACAAGAAGAAGTGAATTTAAAAGCTTGGTAACACCTGCAGCCTGGGCTGCCTGCTCTTCAGGCACAAGGCAATAATCACCAGGCAGGTGAAGCATGCGCATCTCCTTAGGATACAACTGCTTGGCAGGTGTTTGTATTGTTTTTCCCTGGTACCTTCCCGGTGCAGCTGCATAGCAACGCACTCACACATGAAGTGCTCCGCTCCGGTGGCTGCTCCTCACCAGCGGGGTGCTGCAGGACGGAGCACCCCCAGCACCACGTCCCCTCAGCAGCATCCTCCTCCTGGGACGAGCGCCAGCGGCCACTGCTAACCTGCGGGCTCCCACCTGGCTCAGTGTAGCTACCCCTTATTATTGCCTTCAGTAACTTCAAGGGGACGTTTTGAGAGCCTCAGGGGGAGCAGCCGCTGTATTAAACTGGGACCCCGCAGTGGTACAAAACAAGCCACCACGTTTAAAAGAGTGGGGGGAACAGGAACCAGAGACACGGTGACACCGGCACTGTGGGGAAGCCAGGCGCCATTCCAGGGAGCCACGGGCCCCAGTGGTGGCAACGGCCAGGCAACGGCCATTGTGTTGCCCAGCAGAGGCTCTCAGCTGTGGTGCCAGAGGTCTGCCGGCACCCACCAGCCATGCCGTGCCGTGCCCGGGAACCCTCCCGCCAGCGGCCCGCATTGCCCCCGAGCTCTGCCGCAGGCCCCGGCCCTCCGCCGGCCTCCGCCGCCCTCGCAGCAGAGGGAACAAATCGCTCCTGTGGAGTCTGCTTCTCCGGCGGGCGCCCAGGAGGGAGAGCCTGGCTGCCAGCAGAAGCCTGAGCCCGGTGGGCAGGGGAGTACGTGCAGGCCCCCCACAGAGGCAGGCCGGCTGGGCACCCGGCCTGTACAGACGGGTGAAAAGACCTGTTTTGAAGATGGCTGTCCAAGAAAGGCCTCGAGGGTCTCCTGCAGTGCTCCTTGTTTGGGTAAATGAAGCCCAGACCACTGGTTAGGGTAAAATTTTCTGCTTTATGCATCCGTTCCAAAGCACGAAACTACAAAAACCTCATACAATAAATGCGGTTGCAAAATGGGTCCTTTACAGAACTGCCCGAATCCTGGATCACATTCTTGGAGTATAATTACGAGGACACTGGGAGAGTGACACTCACGAGTAACTCATCTTCTTCATCTGCTGTACTAACAGAAATCACTTTCAAAAAACAACAGGTTTTTTTTTCACAGGTAAGAGTGCTTGCTCAAGGACAACCTGGACCAAACCAAAATAAGCTGCTCAGCCCGATGGAGGAGTCTCCCACCTTTGGTGCCAATTTAACTTAAATGGTCTCAGTCACTGTCTTAAATTACACTGTTCTGTTTCTCCCCTGTAGGCAAAGAACCACTCAGTGCTTTATTGGTTTCATTTTCTTGTTCTTATCCACTAAAGCAGCAGTAACGACCCTGATTTCCAGATATTACTAATTTGCCAGTCCCTTAAAAGCTGGCTCTAATACAGCGACAACAAAAATTGTCACTGTCAAAAATACCAGTCTCAGCACTTTGTATTTCTGACACTCTCAGGAAGCAAGGTCTCATTTTTAATAGAGCAACACCGTTAATGGGGTTCTGCAAAACCTGTGAAGCAAACACATTTCAATTTAAGCCCGAGACATCAAGCCAGCTTACATTCACTGGATACAACTTTCATCCACTGAAGTCAGTGCTTGATTCCTACCTGGCAAGAAGCCATCTCAGCCCATCCGAGCTATATATCCCTTTAACTCTGCTGTCGGAGAGACTAACTTTCCCCTACAATTACACTAAAAAATACACTACTGCTCAAATGTCTTTTCAAACCACTATAAATTAGATATTCTTACCAACTAGACATCATTTTCATAGGAATTCCACAGCCACAAGGAAAAGCTATCTGTACATGTCAGTCACCACACAGCAAACTGACCACACACTAACACCTTGTCTCCCTTGGCTGCAGCTATCACGTTGCAGGAAAAGAGCTGTCACTGTGTTTCCAAAACCAGCTGCGTTATCAGCTCCTTGGCATCCTTCATGCTGGAGGAGATCTCTGAGCCATCCTCTGCCACGTGGGTACCAATCAAGAACATCTTCCTCTCGTCCCCAATATCAGACAGTGCCAGAGCATCGTGGATATCGGTGATGCAATATGCACCTTCGAGGTCCTGATACGCAAAAACAGAACAAGCCTGTTAGTTGCATGAGGTGGCGGCACCGTTCCTGCTTTGAGCCTTTGTCCAGAGAGGTGATGGGTCTCAAAGGCTCTGGGGGCTCCATTCTTATGTACCTACTATGAAATCCAAGTTCCCATGCCCTAAAATGCTTTGGGCGGAAAAAAAAAAAAAAAAAAATTATCCTTCACCTAATTTCTTCCCAAAGAAATAAGGGTATAGTTCCGTTTCTAGTAATTCCAGTGACAGCAATGTTAAGACTACCTGTACAAGGCAGATGAAAGTCTTGCTAGCCCAAGGCCCCAGGCGCCCAGCACAGAATTACAAGAACAGGGCAAAGATACAACAGTCATTCCCTGCGTACCTTCTCAGTCACCAGCATTTCTGACTCTGGGCCCTAGGGAATCAATAGTAGCATTTGTGTTTGATGAAGCCAAAGCCTGCGCTTGCATTCAAGAGTAACACAAACAACTACTAGTAACACCCCTAAGTTACTAGAAATTTAGGTGGTAACAACATAAAGCAAACCGAGCACACAGCCCTCATAAAAGAAAATCTGGGCTTAAAAACCCTGGGCTGTTCCATCATCTGACCATACCACAGGCACAATTCTATTCCAGTGCTGTAGCACCAGTCATTGACATTTTGACAAAGAGCTTGGGAGAAAGCACTGCCTTGTGAGGAAAGCTGCTCTTCTCTCATGCTTCAGCAGCAGCCTTAGGAGCAACCAACTAATCTGAAGGCAAACAACGGTGCTTCACTTTGCGGCTGCTGCTAGGTAAACTGGTACTTCTAGACAGACATTCAGAACAAAAACCCAACTCCAGGTCTAACTGTGGTCTCCCTTGCAGCTCTCAAACCTTGCAACTCTACAGCAGTTTTCACCATGATTTCCACCTGCAGCTCTGCACCATCTCCAAGAACAGGACCCGCATCTTATGGATCGAAAACTCAACCTCAGATGGTTTTCTTTTGCGGTCAACAGATGTCCCAGAAAGACCCCCAGCTCCCAGGCACGTGGCCTCCTTGAAGTCATGAAGCCTCCTTTGAAAGGCATTGTTGCTGTTTTGAGAGCTGCTGCCAGCCCAAGCTCAGCTAGCAGCAGGGAACTCTTACCTGCTTGTTGGCCAGAACCACCACCGGCAGGGTGGAGTTGTTCTGGATCAGTTGATGAAGCAGCTGTTTTGCCACGGGCAGTCGGGCGTGATCGGCGGAGTCCACGACATAGATTAGCAACAGCACTTTGGGCAGGTACATCTTCCAGTATGAACGCAGAGGTTCACTGCCCCCAACTGGAAGAGAAGACAGCAGCACAAGATTCACCAAGTAATCCAAGCAGCACGGCTCCCAGAGATGTGGACAGCAGGCCCTGGGCTGAAAACCCAAGGTACTTGGATTAACAAAAACTCAAAGTATTTGGGCTACTCTATATGAAACTGGAAATAGCTTTAATTTCCCCAGTCAAGTCCCATGCAGGCATATGTGTATGCTCTAAAGGGAAAAAAAAAAAAAATCTTTCCATGATATTTGCTCTTATTTTGAGAGTATTCTGGGTTCAGTTTCTTTACGGTTACTTTCTGCCTTGTTGGTTCTTGCTCTCAAGCTAGTAGGGAGAGCCGAAAGACGTCCAGTGTCCATAAACACCGTGTGAGAATGTCCCCATATAACCTATCTCCACATGCCCATCTCATCTCAAGACAATGCAGGCCTACAATTTCCAAAGAAGAAATTTAGCTCTGAGGGGGGGAGGGCTCTCATCAGATTTGTATGGCACGAGGGACTTGTTCAAAACTTCCACAGCTTTCATACTGCAAATAACCAGAGGTGCTTAGGAAGAGAGAAAAATCAAGTCCCAGAAGACTCTTCAGGCAATCCTTAGGCAATGGGAGAAATCTTTGCGCAGGATACCCCTGACCCCTTCTCTGCTGGATACAGAGGAAAGCTGTCCACCCTCAAAACCAGGTCTTACAACAATTCTGTGGTGAAACCATATGCAGCAAGTTGCCCGAGACTGTTGTCCCCATCTGGGGACAAAAAGAGTTTGGTAGTTTCCCAAGTTTGACAGCAGCAGGAGTAGCAACAGTATATTAAGTATTTCAGATGTGTTTTCAGTTCTCCAGGTCTTCTCCTAGGTACACTGCCGAACCACTCGCTCAAGGCTACTGAGGTGCTCAAAAGGCATGGGCGAGTCCCCCAGATGTAGCATGTTTTCAAAGCAATACATTTGGGATTCCCTGCAATTGTCTCCTGCCCTATACAGGAGCTCTTTTCAAAACTGACTTGCTAGTCAGTGATCTTTTACTGCCCTCGGTGACTTTGCTCTGTTTCAAAGCAATTTTGCTTTCACTTAAGTCAAAACGATTCAGTAGTTTTAAGAACGTAGAAAGGGAAGCAACATTTCCCACTAGGGCGTGCCTGACTCTTCTTCAAGAGCCCCAGCGTATCTGCAGGCAGAACTGCAAGTCTGCCACTGTGGAAAGGGGCCAAAGGGCTGTGACGGACACGCCACGCTTGGCACAGACGTCTCTGATTCTGCACCGTGACGTTTTGGGGACTCACCACTGTTCCCTCTGTTCAGTGTATTCATGCATAGCATAACCCAGGGGTCAGCAACCTCACAGACAACATTTTTTTTTTTCCAAACCAGAAGGAACGCGTCAGAAGCCAGGAGCTCCTATACCTTGCAGAGGCAAGATACCACCCACTTATCTATATGATGGTACAAAGAAAAAGATAGAACAGTTTTCTATCTCTCTAAGCCAGCAAAATAAAAACCCTGCTGTCTGCTGATCATCTTGTGCCACGTGATCACAGCATAGGTTGCTAACCCCTGGACTAGGCAATGGTACAGACTGGATAAGTAACCAGATTAGAGAGCCATGCACGGATTTACCTGGCTGAAACTGGCCTGAGACATTTCATTTCCCATGGGTCAGATCGCAGCCATCACATCTCAGTCACTACCAACCTGGACCAGAGAGGGAAGGACGACTCAGAAACAACAGGTTCTGCCGTGGGGTGCGCAGTGCTGGGCCCAGGCCATGCCCGAGCAGGAGCAGAGATGCTGTGGGTTTCTCTGGGCTCAGCTACGCAAAGCACCTCCCAGTAGGAGACACAGGTGTCTCCTACCTACTAGGAGAGGGGCACAGACTACAAGCATCTCTGGAGAGATGATTTCCCTAAGATACCACAGAGACTCCTTTGGTAGTAGGACTAGGAACGAAACTCTGCCTTAGCGGCCTCATCCTCACATCCCAAAGACTTACCTGGGAACAGCACAACTCCTTCAGCCCTCTGACAAAGGTACAGAGGCGTCTACGGCCTAGCTGCCAACTGGGCCAGTCGAGCACTGGTACAGCATGGTGCAGAAATAGCAGAAAGCAAAGGGCAGCCTCTGCCTCCGCAGAAGGCAGGCACCGCTGAGTCGAGGGAGTCTGCCTCTCCGTACCAGGGACTGACCTGACTCCAGGGCCTCTACCTTGCCCAGCAGCTAGCTGCACCTAGAACAGCTGGGACACCCCAAAAGTATCACAGGAGATGCTCTCTGCAGGCATGGACAATACCCAAAATTCAGCGCTCAGGACAACACACAAAGTTTAGTGAAAACCTACAGACATTCAAAAGCCATTAAAGACTAGAAAATATCACTTTGAGACTTCTGAACAAAAAGCGTACAAAGCTTTTCTCCTCCTCCTCTCTTCCATCACCTTATTATTTACTCCTGTTCTCGCCCTTTGTCAGGCATGGGCACCAAGGAGAAGCTGCACAACACACAACGGCCACAGACCACAGCACAGGGCTTACTGGGGACACCTCCGCTTTGGGCTGGTTTCTCGCAATCAGTCTCGTTACCCTTCTTTCCCCGGGAGCAGAACGCCCTGGAGGACAGGGCTGAACGAACACAGACCGCTTCTAACACCAGCGTATCATCTCGTTCAAGGAGCGGGGTGGGAAAGCAGAATCCCCAAGGAGAAAATAATCACAGCTTGACAGTTATCCGAGCAGGCATGAGGGAACACGGAAGTTTTAAAACACGGGCCTGACCCCCAGGACATAGGATGGNAGGAACGCTCTCGCATTGGAAGCCACCGCTCAGGGTCGGGAGTCACCTTGGGGTCATAGTTCTTAGGCAGCTTTCCTGCAGAACATCCCGTGCCAGGAAATGAAACTGGAGTCAACACACTAGAGACGCACCACCAAGGGATGCGCATGGGATGTCAGTAGCCAGGAAGCGCAAAAGAGCCCAAGCAACCCCCATCATCCTATCAGGGTGCTGCTCTCACTTCTGTGGAAGCATGCCCCATCCGAACAAGCTATCATGAAGATCTGGGTTCGCAGGGACTCAGTCCCAACAAAGGACCCCAGCTCCTGGAGAGCTGCTGGCTATTCGAAGAAACAATCTGGCGAGCTCTCTGGAGCTGTGCTGTGTCAACAGCTAGGAAATGCAACTTACCCTTCTTTTTTTTCTTCTTCTTCTTCACATCCCCTTGTCTGAAAAGCAAGGAGGGAAACAGCTGCTGTAATACAGCACGGACGCAGCAGACAACTGAAAACTAGCTCTGGAAGAAGCTAAACCATCCCCACCTCTCTCAAAACTAGGTCTGCTGCTACCTGAAGCTCCTTGCAGTTAAACAACAGGCTGCCTTTCCACCAGCCTGCCTTCTCCAGCAATGCCCCCACACCAGGTGTGGTTTTTTGTGCCACCCAAAGGAATGACTGCACCAGAGCTACAGCAGCCTGCTTTACCCTTGCTCTTTCTGCTGGTTGTCTCCAGTGAGCTTCCCAGCTTTCTTCCGAACATAAGTTGCTCCATGGGAGTTCTCCAGCGCATCAACATCTACTTTCAGTGACATGGTGTCCGAGGAAGGCAAGTGTTTGCTAAGACTGCAAGGGAAGAGTTCAGGGATGCAAACAGGCAAGCAAAAAGATAAACACCCAGGTTTGTCCAGATAGCAATGGGCAACTTCAGCGTGAAGAAATTTGGCCTGTTAGCAATGCAGACACCAGACAGGCCTATGAGGCTAGTTCCAGCTCTCCCACCAGCTTCCTATACAAGCTGGGATGAGCTGCTTAATCACTATCTCATTTCTCCCTTCTTTGATATGGGAACAGAAGCAGCAACTTCCTCTGAAATCTGCTCAGGGTGGCTGCCCAGGGTGGCAAAACCTGGTATTTTGGGTCAATGAGAGCTTAGCCGTATTTTATCAGGCACAGTCCTGCATTACTACCACAGGTTTAAGATTCCAACAGAAAAGACGGAAGAGCTCCTATTTTTGGTTCTACCTAGTCTTAAGCTATCAATTCTCAGAAAGAAGGAGGCCAAAGACAAAAGGGTCCTGCAGTAATCAAACCAATTAGGGAAATAATGTAGCTCCAGACAACTTGACCTGGATATGTAGCCGCTCTGGAGATGTTCCTTCCCTTTCTTCAGGTAAGAGTGGGTCTGAATTCCTCACACAGCTGAAATCCAAGGGAGCAATGCCCAAATGCCTCTTTCTTTGCTCTGATCCACCATCAAAAGGATACACTTTAGCTTTTTCGGGGTCCACCAGGGAGTAGGCAGAGATGAGCTGTGCCAGAGTATGCACATCTTTTGGGTTTTGCCTTTGTAGGGAAAAAAAAGGACCAAGTTACCAAGGTACACTCTCATCCCAAAGACTGGGATCACCATGCAGTGCTTGCTGCTGCAGCACAGCTGCTATTTGTGGGGACAGGCATGTCAGTCTGTGGTCTCCTCCAGAGCACATCACCAAATATCAATGGTGTGGACAAAGGGAGGTGCAGACATCTCCACAGCATCATGAAGCAGGCAAGGCAAGATGAAAATCCCTCAGGTCCCAGTAGCAAAGACAAGTTAATGGTCCCCCTAAAAAATCCCATCAAGTGCATAATAAAAACTAAAACCTAGACATCCATGGTTTATGCAGCACCAGCAAAAGTGATGCATCCCAGTCCTCAAAGCAACCTTCACTGCACACAAAGAGGCCTCTGGGACAAGTCAACCAGGTTTTCAAGTGAACGTCAGCTATTGATCAAATTAATGATTCCCTCTCCTTCCAAAATATGGCTTTGCTTTGGAGCCCTTGTGCAAAAGCAACTCTACCAGTCAACCAACATTGTCAGACACTGCCTGGCACCAGAGAGCTTGCAGAGGTCTTGGGTGGAGACCTCCTGTTCAGCAACCACCCAACTCACTTCCAGAGTTCCTCCAAGTCACTGATTGCTTCCTTCTTCCTGCCATGCTTTAGTTTGAAGTTGGCAGCTTCCCTTATCAGCGACAAATGGACGGGAGACTTTGGCTGAAAGACACAGCAGCCATAATTAGTTCTTCATTATTGCAGCATGGAGCCCAGCTCTAGCTGGCTTTAATGGCCCTGAGACCTGGGCAAGGAGAACTGAGTTAGCACCCTGTCACACAGACAGTAGACCACCTTTGCACTCTAGGATGCGAGGCAGAACCACATGGGACAAAGCAGCTTGCTGCTCCACAATGTTTCCTAATCAGGGAGAAGGTCCGATTGCTACGTTTGTGCACCCGTTGCCCCCACTCTCCTAATCTGACAGGTGCTACTGCTCCCTGTTTGCAACACACCTAAAATAACGAAAAACTGATAAAAGCAAATGCCCACAAAACAGGAGCTCACAGGTCTCCAAAACCTCAACTGGGTAAGCTGCTGGGGCTGTGCATCAGTGGGAAAATCTGCATTGGATTAGCTAGAAAAGCCTGGGGCAAAGCCTTGCGCATTGGCTCCTCTGGTCTGACTTGCCTGGAATTGCTGATACCACTGGATTGCCTGTGTGAAGACCTCGATTGCACTGTCAATATCCTCTTCGTGACTGTACATTGTCACCAACGCAGACACCTGCAAAGATTCAAAAGCATCTTAGAGCAGACCTCACAAAAGCTGTCTATAGCCAGAGTCAGCAGTTAAATGATAGGATTTCCTAGAAGCAGACTCAATGAGAGCTTTCTGCTCTGTCTCTAAAAACCAGCTGTGGTAACAGGCAGGATACCCAGGTTGAGACCTTCCTACCTGGGTCCCTCCCAAAGAAATGTCCCCACCAATCTTTCTCCTACGGTACAAGCTTAAGACCACATGCACATAAAGAACCTTCTTGTCTTGGCACTTTCTTTTCCTGCCACTGGACACAGTTTCACCAGAAACCCTTTTTCTTTCCCCATTGTCTATCCCGAGAGGCATAAGAAAAAAAAAGCAGCACTGAAGAGATGATACAGGCACCATCTGCTTGTCTACACCCCAGTCACAACTAGAGGTGACCCAGGGCAAGGAGCTGGTATTGCTGACTGCCCCCATAAATTACTTTGAACATTCGCACTTGCAGGTGGAACAGACCTACAACTGTCAGCCACTGCTCAAGATGCTTACACCGTACATTTTAACATTTTCAGGGTCATCAAGCTTTTCCAAATACCAGATGTTGACATGCATGCAGACCAGGGTGATGCTGTGGGGATGGAATGGCACTTTCTTCCTAATGCCTGCTGTCCTAAAGCTGCTCCAAAAACTTCCCAACAGTACATACCAGGAAAGCAGCTGCTCCAGTCATGTTATGTAAGTAAATCCAGGCAGTATGCAGGTCTGAGGGATTACAAGAGAGTGGGAACATAGGCAGAGAGCATCTCTGCTGGGAGGCAGAGTACTTCTATGGCTAAGTTCAGGCCACCTGATTCAAGTTACAATCCCACCTTTGTCCAAGACAAGGAAGATGGGCTCAAATTCCCTGCAGACACTCAGGTCAAGTGAGAACCACAGGGAAGAGGCAACAGGGAGCAGGTAGTACAAAGCTGTGCTACAAAAGAAAAACCTCACACAGTTCAGACTGAGTTTTGCTTACCATACCAGGCTTGTGCTGCAGTTCTTCTATGCTCCTCAGGATCATGCAGGCTTTGGTGACACTGCCTAGAAGAGAGACAGGGAGGAACATGCTTGAGTGCCACAGTAACACTTCACCCTGCCTGTGAACTGCCAGCCAAAGGTAAACAGTGGGGACATAATGATCCCCTTCTCAGAATATCCCCCCTGTTTCCAGGAATAAAGGACAGGCCTCCACACAAAGGACCTGTCTGCCCTTGCCACATCCTGCAAGAGTGCAGGAGCAAGCTTTTGCAAGCAGGTTCCTTCTCTTCCAGGAGCAACTCTGCGCTGCCCAACTGTATAAAGGAATGATACCATCAGGGAGCCCCACACTGATCCCAAAACCCTCCTGCCCCAGAACAGATTCAGCCCTATTATTCACAAAGACTGTGGGCATCTCTGCCAGGGATCTGTGGAGCCTGGACATCCAGACATTAAGCTGAGCTCTATCCTGTCATAGCCATAGATATAGAATACCTGACTGAAAGCATCACTGCTCTGTACCCCTATCACAACAGTGACTGCAGCAAAGATTCCCCTAAACTTTGCGTTTCTCACCCCTTGTACCATTATCATGTGCAGACACTTCCCAACAAAGGAGGACACTGGATACCTTGAGCAATTTTTAGCTGGGCCATCGTCAGCTTGATCTCAGCTGCATTGGCAGGGTGCTGGTCCGCAAAGTCCTGCAAGGAAAGAGCAAGTCAACCTGTGTGTGGGCACCAGGCTGCTGCTCTGGCAACTCATATCTCACACTCGGTCACAGCAAGCTGGCAAGGACCAAAGAAAGCTTTCCAGCACAGGCAGGCTTCGTCACACAGCAGGGGAAGGGCCCTGACTGTACCAGTGGCCCATCGTCCTCTCAGATTTCCATCCCAGCCCACTCACTCCCTCCCAAAGGGAGGGTGTTGCAAACTGCTTGCAAACAGAGCAGCAGAGACCACTGCTTACCCTAGAAGTAGTCTGCTACAGCTTCCTAAGCCTAAAAATCAAAGGTGCAAGGGAACTATTTCCTTTTAAAAGCAGCATCATTCAGTTGGATGTAAATGCTTTCCAGCAGCATTAAACCAAACCAAAATAAGCACAGTCAGATATCCCTGGAAATTTTAACCAGACAAAACAAGCTAAGGAAAACAGCACATGAAACAGAAAGTTTAAATGGAGTTTGGCCAAAGGAATACTTTCTCTTAACCTACCTGCAGAAGCCCTACGGCCTTTGCATGCTGCTTCTCGCGACACAGTTGGGCTGCCTGGATAAGCACAGGGAGCAGATGCTCAGGGCTCTGCGACTGCAGGCTTGCTGACAGCTTGCGGCACTGGTCTGCCTGAGGGGGAAGACAGAATACACTTCTCTCAACACCTGCAAGCACCTAACGCAGGGCTTAACATAGCAGACATATCTAAGAAGAGATGCTAGTGATGGCTTCCCTGAAATTGGTATACAGAACCAAGAACAAGTCCTCTTAGCAGCACTTCAGATGCACCTAAGAACCCCATACACCCCTCTTCTCTCCTAGTCACCTCCACACCACCCTCCCTACAGCAACACTCAAGGCACTACACAACTGGCTGGCTGTTCTTTCAGGGACAATTATTTTTTTTCCCCCCTCCTCACTTATGTGCCTAAACCAAGTAGTCTTACCTGCTGACACACAACAGCTGCATACCCATTTTTGCCTAGTCAAACTCCTGTGGAGAGTGCTAAATCACTAGCTACTTACTGCAGATCAGTTCCCCCTACCTGGTTAGTGTACATTGCCAGCAAAGCTTTGTTGAATTCAATCGCCTGGAGCTGTTTCTTAGAGAGTTTATGCTCCACACCTTCTGCATTGGTCAGCTTCACCTTTTTCTTTGAGTCAAAGACATTTTGGTCCTGGAGAAATCACACATCATGAGAAGATTTCACTACTTTCCTTGAAAAGGTCTCTGGGTCTGCAATTTAACTACTGTTTAGGAAAAAGTCCTTCCCGATTATCCCTCTTCTCTCCAGAGAAGCAGGCTGAGTAACCACCAGGAAGGGCCACATTGAAAGCAGCAAGGTAATTCTATACCTTGTTAATTGTGATGATGTTATTTGCAATGACAGCGAGCAGTCCTACATCCGTTGGCCTGCAGGTAAGACAAGCAGAAAACACATTGTTATGAAACAGTGGTTTCTCTACAGATGTAAGACTGAGCATTTGTTTTAGGAAAGTCCTTACTTCAACTTGATTATTTGATTGTAGAGCTGTAGAGCATCCTCTGTACGACCCTGTAGTTGCATGATATAAGCCATCTGACCATGAATAATGGCCAGTTCAGCCTCAATGTCTTCTTCTGTCACATCCTGAAGGAAAATCACGGCAAAAGGAAAAAAAAGCTCCCATCTCACCTCTCTTCCCCTGGCTTCAGCATTCTGCCGGCAAATGTCTATGAGCTCTCTTGGGCAGTATTAGCAGCAAAGTACCCCAGCCACTACCGGTGAAGGTTGCAGTGACAGCACAAATACAAGCATATCTGGGTTGAACCAGGAAAAAAGAAAGCTTCACCTGCTCTTCCAAGAATCTAAAGACACCCTTAACTTGCGCACTGAATCTGCCCCTCTGCTTGAACCAACAACAGCAATAAATTTCCTATGTTTCCCACCACCCACTTGATACGTTCATCCATAGCATGAGTGGGTCACGGGGAGGTTTCGACAACCTGTGCCCATCCTGCCTGCACCAGCATAGGCAACTGTGCAAGGAGCACAGCAGCAAGCAGTCTGCAGTGTTAGCTACACTTCTGCAACAACCACCATTGCTGTCCCAGCCTCAGAAGCAGGTACCAGCAGCAGTAGCAAGTCTTGGCGGATAATACGGCGCAGCAGCTTTGGCTACTCTCTGGCTGTCGGCAGTACGCTTTCTGACCGCACCCTCATTCATGCTGGTGCAAAGCAAACACTTTCTAGAACAACATCAAGGACTTACAGAGTCTTCTGATAGCGATTGGCGGCACAGCTCTAGAAGGAAAAACAAATTGAAGAACACAGTTTAAAAGGCTTTAGGGGAAAAAAAAACCAGCCTAGAAGCATGGAGGAACATACACTTTCTTCATGCATCCCCGAAACTTCTGCAGCCTTACGAGGGCACATCAGACTACAAGTCTGATGATGAATGGGACTGAGCATGAGGGAGAAGACTAGATGAGGCAGAAGAAATATCA
Organism: Scopus umbretta; assembly: GCA_013400535.1. NCBI lineage: Eukaryota > Metazoa > Chordata > Aves > Pelecaniformes > Scopidae > Scopus > Scopus umbretta. Next base: position 50,994 of record VZTL01070487.1, read on the forward strand.
AATCCACAGGAGATACTGTCCCTCCCAAAGCTTCCTTCTGAGAGCAGAGTCACACACTCATTTTCTCTCCTGAAGACATTTCCTTAAACCTAGCTTCTGGTCTTTTCCACAGGGAACACTTGGCTGCAACTCCTCACCATCCTGGAAGTTATTTTACATGCTGCAAGCCTGCAATATTCAGATTACGCCACCTGTGTAATCTGTTAGGAGCAGCAATTCCATCAATTTTCAGTACAGATACCAGTCACTTCTTAACTTTCTCATATACCTCACCAGGACATCATTTGTTTTGCTCTCCAAAGGACTGCTATCACAGTACATAGGTTCAAATTACACATGCTCAGTAAATCAGTCGTACGGGAGAGCTGTTATTCTATCATCAAAATCGGGACAGAACTGACCTATTTATCTGCAAAAGCAATTAGATCAGAAAGAAACTAATTCTTTGTAAGTCTCCCCCCTGGCCTTTTTTTTGGTTATTGTTATTCTAAACATACACAATATCCGCCTTCCACCCCACAGAAAAAATCCCCTTCACAAAAAAAGGTCATTTATTGGCTTATACTAATTTCATACTGAATTTAGACCATGCAGTATTTTTATTTTTTGTAGTATATGTTTTTATATATACATATACTAGCAAAACCAGGAGTCAGAAAAGATGAAATATTTCACGCTTCTGAGATGACACTCATGTCTACTTCCAACTTTAAAAAACTGCTCAAAGGCATTGAACACCCATCAGCAGGCTGTAAGAGTCAGGAGATAGTGCGTGCTGCATGGCTCTGGAAAAGAGCTGCAGAGGAATGCTTCTAACCAAAACACCAGTTCTGTCAGGAACCATCTGGAAACTTACAACAAATCCTGCTGTTGGTCAGTTTTTAAATTTTCAAAACCTCCTTCTCTCTGACTAAGCGTGTCTACAGAGAGTAAGTAACTACTTCTGTCACACAAAGCTTCCCTCTCACCTCACCATGTTTTTACCTTCTGCTTTCTGTAGTTTTTTCATTGCTTCATTCAACTTTCCTTGACCAATCAATGCACACGCACTGTTATAACACAGCTCGTAGGTAGCTTCTCGAAGGCCCAAATCCTCCTAGCATGAAAAGCAAATGTAACACTGCATAAACACCAACGGATCTATACAGATTTGACAGGTAGCGGATACAAACTATAGTTTTCATGTACATTCAAACTACTACTTGCAAAATACATTTAGAGGCAATTTAAAAAGGGCACACACCTGGCAAGTAAGTCACAGTGCAAAGGATCTTCCCTCACACTGCTCAACAAAGTCAGAGGCAATTGACAAGGCAGCAACGAAACTCCAGACTGAACCTGGGGACTACTTAGGCTGCTGAAAGAGGGCAGGTAATAACCGCTACTCTAGAGAACTAGAAGGTGGATCCACAGCGCTGAACAGAAAGTTGAGCATGCTGTGCAAACCTCCAAGGACAAAGATTTCTGAAAAAATGAGAACATTACCATCTGCACTGCTCATTTAACAAAAATATTCCCAAGCACAGCTGGGTGATCCAGGCAGTTAGTTTTACCATGGGCAAGAGGGTAATGAGACCAAGGAAAGTGCTAGTCACCACAGGTGTTCTGTCTAATGCAGGCTCAGAGAGATGTACTTCCTGCTCTGCTAATATGAGTCTCCTAGAAATCAAAGACGAAGTAGAACTCCTCATCCCTCAGAACAATAACAACATTTACTCCTCCATACAGGGGAAACTGCTAAGTGATCTTCAATAGACTCAGAAGTCATTAAGAGACAGGAACACATTTCCGTCCTATCAAAAATCTACAATTCCATATCCTTTATTCCTTGGCTCTCAATGTTACACACATACACGCACGCACTTACTTACCGGCATCACCTTCTCCCATGTGCTTTGTGCTGCTACAACAGCAGAGAGGTTGGTTTTTCTCTCTTCCTCATACTCATCCTGGGAGTTGCGGATGAGATCCCTGTATGCAGCCAGACAATCGTCGTAACGCTCCAACCTGTACAACTGAGGAATGGAAGGGATTATCCTTCAGAAGAGTATTTCCCTGCGTATGCTAGTAACTACAGCCTCCTTCCTTCCTCCCTCCCCATGGACTGGCAGCAGCAGAGCATCATGTGTTTTAAGCTGAACATTACTAACATTTGCTTCTACCTTTAAGGTCAAACTCTACAGATTTTGCGAGGACTCAAGCAATGACACCAGATACCTGCACACAAACAGCACAGTTCTTACTCCTAAACCAGCTTCTTTAAAAGCAGCAGTTTACACAGGTTTGTCCTCAAAGAGCCTTCTTCCAGATTAGATCACCCCTCTTGTGAGAGATTAAATTAATGGTCTTTCACACAGCTGAGAGAAGACAGCCAATTCACAAAACTGTTCTGATCAACCAGGGAGAAACCAGAGAAGAAAGGCAACTTCTTTCCTGCTTCACTTCTAATGCCTGAGGTCTCATGTCCCGCAAACCATTCCTGGACAGGCATCTAATGCAAGCGGATGGCTCAACCACAAGTAAATCTCATCAGCTCTCTTCCATCCTCCAACTTCTCAGCCAGATGGCTATTATGAGGCCAGACCCAGGAAGGGAGAGGGAGTCACAAATGTATTGCTTTTGTTCAGTGGCAGTAAGATGATGACTCTGCCTCCAGCAACAGGTGACTGAAGCTCCACAGAAGCTGGAGCAGTTGGGAGATGTACCTCTCCTTACCTTCAAGACAGAGAAGGGAATTCTGTCCACATACTTGCCCCACATTAGAGGAGGGACAAGGCATCCAGCATACGAAACTCCCACCGGGAAGAAAAGCTTGTAATTACCACTTGTCCATAAAGCTCCTTCAGTTTGTCCGTCTGCTGACTGGCACTCTGAATGGTCTTGAGAGCATTTTCAATACGATTCAACCTGTATTCACAGTAGGCCTTCTCAAAGGCAATAACGTCACTGCAAGGACAAGACAAAGGCTGAGAGCAGGCGCCGCAGTCTTCATTCAACAGCATTCACCCACCTGAACACACTTGTTTAAGCAGCCCTAATGAGTCACATACTGCTACATTCCCAAGAGCCCAACACCAGAGATGAGCACATGATCCCAGATTACTGAATTATGTATCTGTTGAGCACTGAAAATACCTTAAACCTACTCTGTGTTCAACAGAGAAGGCATATCAAAACTACACCACAAAGAAGTTGTTCCTTTTTTCTGGTGTTTCCAGACACATGGCATTTCAAATCCACCCCCACTGGCCTCCTACTGATGACACGAATCAAATGCCAAACAGGTGAAACAATGCCAAACTTCACTATGTGACTCCTTCTTAAGGAGAAGGCATATCATTACAGCAAAAGATTGTTACTGCAAACCTTCAGAGACAATCAACTCGCACAGAGAAAGTAAACTGTATAAAAGACAGCCCCTCTTATAGTCTGATACTAAGCCAACGGTAACATTAACCTATTTTGAAATACCAGTGCAGCAGAACTGCAGCAAAAGGGTTTGCTGATGCTAACATAATATTGGTTTCAAAGCAAGCTCACACCAGCAGGGAAGCATTATCAAACAAGCAGAGCCTTGAATGCTATGTTCCAGCTACCCCCCCCCCCAGTTACCACTTAAGCCAAAGGAAAATTAATCAGTGACTCCCTTAGTTCATCACTGGTGCCACTTGTCACCAGGTATTTCTCTATTTAAAATTATCTCAGTCTGGTCAAGTATTAGGGGAGTCAGAAAAAAAAAAGAATGGCATTAAGAATTAAAGCAAAGCAGTGGGCCAGCCTCAGTGCAGGACAGGATGACTTCAAGGCAGAGCAAGAACCACCACTGTCCCTGCTCTGCAGGATACAGAGACAGGCAGACAGTAGAGCCAAGCTAAAGAAATTACAGGGAGAACTCTGAAGCCAGCTGAATTTAGAGAAATTACTCTTCCTCCTCATCATATACTAAAAAACCAAGCTAAAAAACTTGAATTAAACCCCTTCCATCCCAGGAAAGACAGAATTGGTGAATAAGGTAATTATGTTTCATTCAGATGTGATCATAAAAAGAGGGTATGTTTCATTGCACTGATACTGCAACACACTTTTTGGGAAAGTTCCTTAACAAGAGCAGTATCTGAAACAAAAAAAAATTTGCTGCCAGGCAGTTCTTGGGTAACAATTTTCATCCTAGTCATTGCACAAAAGGCATCTTTATTACAAAGAAAATTAGAGTCTGCTTAATGATACAAATGAGAAGCTTGACTTGTTCTCAAACACAAGTTGTCTCCAAGGTCCTGATTTTGCGAACACGCACAAAGGGCTTGCACCACCCCAAACACTGAAGCAGGACCTTCAGGCTGGCAAAGAAAAGGACCCCAAGGACCAGTACGAGACAGCCAAGCAAAGCTAACAGCTTGCTGCCACTGGCAAGGGCTTCTCCTTCCTCTCTTCACTCCCCGTGAGATCTGTCCTCTTCCCTTGTACCAGCTATGGTGCTCAACCACATCAACAAGCAGAATCAGCTCATGAAGGTGGCTGAAAACAAGACTAGGGACAATCCCTTCAACAGTAATAGCAAGACATGAGACTGTCTCAAACTCATCCAGACTACCTCCCACACCCAGAATAAATCAGTGTTTCACGAGAAGCCTAATGCCGACGGCTCTGAGCACCGCCTGCTCTTTATTTTGCTGTCTATTAGTGCCCTCCGCTGAAGCAGCCTCTCAAGGACTTGCGGTTTCATATTTTGTAGAGCACAGCAAGGCGCAACTCACCTGGTCAACACTTTAGTGTGGGTGTTGATTACACTGAGGGCTTCCTTGAAGTTCCCATTCTGGATAAGACACACTACTTTGCACTGAAGCGCAGTCACATCGTCTTTGCTGATCTGCAGTACTGGAGGAGAAACCAGTTTCAACACAAGGACCTAAGTCATTATCAGACACGCCAAGGCTTTGTAAGAGCCATTATGTTGTGACAGTTACAAAAACCCATCACAGAGAGCAGTCACATCAATTTAAAAGGGTCCTGGCATGGCTTGTTTTGGCTCCAAACGTGAAACAAATCCTGTCAGGATAAAAGAATCCAGTATAAATACTGACTCTACCCAAAGTGACTGCTGTGCTAACATGCCTGGAACAGAGCTGCACACACCTGGGCAAACCTTCCATGGGCATTTCACTTCCAGGCAGAGAACACAGTGCCAAAACGTGAGTGCCACATAAAGCATATACAGGAAGAAAAAGACCTGATAGAGAAGAACAGGATGGCTCTAGACAGGTAGTCACTTTATATGCTAGTACTTTCTGCCGGTGGAAGACAGCGAGGGAGAACTAGGAAAAATAGGTTTCAGTGTGTGAGTTTTTCATGTGATCCCAACTCTCAGGCCTGCCGGGAGAGATGAGTCCCTACTCCCTACAAAGAGGAAAGAGAGAACTTTAGCCGTGGCGTGCTTTATATTGCAATCCCATTTTGGACGTCAAACTATCGAAACAACACATCTCGTTGCGGACTCTCGCTCCCGAGCAAGTTACCCCTCCCAAGCCAGCGGTCCGTAGCCACACCACCACTCCTGCAATTCCCGGGGGGAAAAGCCCTCCCTCCTCCCACGATCAAAACTGAAGGAAAACCCACGAAGGCTTAGCCCACAGCAAGAGCTACGTGAGGGAACAGAAGCAACGGACGGTGCAGGAGCGGGGCCCAGGCGGCTGCCCCGCTCGGCTCCCCCACCCGCGTCTGCCTCTCCCCTAGCACGGTAACACCTCCCGAAGCGTGCCGGAGCGCCGCCGGGCGCCCTGTGCCCGCAGCCCTGCTCCCAGAGCCCGGCACGAAGCGGCCACCCCCGGTTCCCCGCNCGTTGGGAGCGTAGGCTGGTTTCGTGAGGGGGGGAAAACAAACCCAAAAGCGTGCGGCCGTGGCGTCTCGGTTATTGCCAAAGTACTCGGCTCCACTTCCAGTGCTTTAACTGAAGGACTTTGTTGTTGTTGTTAATGTTATAACCAACTTTCCCCGGAATAAACTAAAAATAAAAATTCATAGGACCAAAGTGAGTGTGTGTGGGGATGGGGAAGGGGAGGATTGCCCACCCCCACCCCCCCC
>VZTL01070492.1:0-41919 GCA_013400535.1 Scopus umbretta
CTTGTGACTGGCCACCAACTGAAGAGTAACCTATGATAGAACCAGAGATTAAATCAAGGGTGACAGATTTTTGAATGTGTTAAATGCATCAGCTATATTCTGTGGGATCACAACTGTGGCACTCAAGAGCTCCACCTGAGCAGGTTTCAGAGTTGGACTCTGTCTCTTTAGAAGTAATTATAATCAACCAGCATTCAAAAATGTAACTTTGATAGATGCAATTTATGCTAGATTTGAAATTTTAGTTTAAAAAGAGGCAGAATTATGTTAAAATCTTAAGAATCTAAATACACCTGAAGTTTGAACTAACAGTATTGGTTTTAATGTCCTCCAAATGATCAGTGTGAATGCTGAAGTGAGATCTTCAATGATTGGGGCTGTAGTCCAAAGCAATCCTATGCAAGACTAGACTTATTGCAATCACAGAGAGATAGAGTTAAAAGGGGTGTTTTTACATAAATTATCATATATATTTGTTCATTAACCAAAAAAAATGTTGTTGTATATATTATTCGGATTCATTTACCAAAAGTGTCACCTTCAGCAAAATAATTCTTTCCTTAGAGCAGTTAACTTTAGTCTGCTGCCTTAAACTTTGTGACCCAAATTTGGGAATCTATGTAGCTGCCATTCTTCTTCTGTATAGCTTTTGTAAACTAAAATGAGAATATGCATCAAATGTGTCTTTCTGTTGAAATTGTACAGCATGTTAAGTGTCCTGACAGAGGCCCCAGACTGGGCCAGTGGTACCTCTTCAGCAGCCTGAGGATTTCTACTTCTTATCTGAAACTGATAAAGCTTTATTAATCCTCAGAGGAGGCTGAGATTTATGGTCCAGTGTAGTTTCCTGAGATTCACAAAGGCTTCTTCTAGGTAATCCTTTTTAAGCCTTTCCTATTAGGTATAATGCCCAGAGATTACTGATTTCCAAAGCTTTGCTTTTCCTGTGAGGCAAGTTGTCCTTAATCAGAGCACCTGAAAGGGAGCTTTAAGTATCACAGTCTTGAACTGATTAATAATAGTGGCACCAGGATTGTTTCTTTTTGTCCTTCCAATGCAGAATATTTTAAAACGTTTTTGTTGTGAGGAATGGCAGTCTGCTCAAAAATCAGAGTTTACCTTGAGGGCTTTAATACTCTGAAGTTTGTTGCTGCAACAGTTCCTTTTGTTGAAGTGGTTTTCAAATTTCAAAGACTTCTGGTCTCTTCACTGCAACAATATCATCCATTGATCCATCCAGCCTTGCTTTCGTAGGCACTGTCTTTCAGTCTAGAAAATACTGTGGCCCCAGCTTGCTCTCTTTTGACTCCTGCCTGAAATTTCTACTCTGACATGTAGTTTTCCCCTTAAAATCATATGTTACGTCAATCCATTCAGATGGAAAAGAAGAAACAAAAATAGAATCAAAATACTAAAAAGAAAACAAATGTCTCAAAGCGTCTTGCCAGGAGAGTCCTCGATATTTCATAAGCAATGTAGTCTTGTCCCACCTTGGGCTGCTGACCCTTAGCAGTACTGTGGTAACACAGATCAAACAACAGCTGATTTTTGCCATGTTTACTCATCAGTGAAGAGACATTGCAAGATGACTAATTGCATAAGCATAAATAAGTAAAAACTTACTCTAATCTTGAGGATATCAGGTCTTTCTTCAAAGAGTCGACAGACAGCTGAGGAGGAGGAAAACCTTCTGGTATAAGTTTTCTTCCTTCCCACAGGAGGTTATGGCACCAGGGAAGCTGCAGCTGGAAGGGAGATGCTGGGTTTCCCTATGTATATTTAATACTCGATTAGTTCTTTCTATGCTTTTGTCAGTCAGCTGTTTTACCTAAGCCAGCTTTCCTATAAGATGTCTTTCTAATGTACAGCAGCTGCTGTAATCACTTCCTACCATCTCATGAAACATGCAGATAAGTTGGGAAATAACAGAGGATAATTTGAGAAGACACTATCCCATCGCAAATCTACAGCCTCAGAAATGGACCCTGGGTCTTGTCCTCTAAAAAAGTATCTGAGAACTCATGAGGCAAATTTCTATCTGATAAAGCTGACATTGACAAGTGGCCTTTAGCTGACACTGTAATGGGACAGAATTTCTAATAGAAGGGGTATTTCTAACAAACTACTTTTTTTAAAGTGGGATAAATCAAGTTAAAGTGCAGAGCCGGCTGAAAAGCTAGCATTGTAAGGGAAAATGATCTCATGACAGGCAATTGGGATCCATAAATGTTTTAAAAATAAGGTCAAAATTTCATTTTAAATAGGCCTGCTATTCTCTCATCATCCATTCCTCCCCCCTGCATCCATTTTCCACTTCTCCTCTGTTCTTCTCATCTGTTGCTGGATGAATTTTTTGCTCTCTTGCGCCTTCATTCTGCTCTCCCTTCCCCACAGTCTGTTCTTTTTCTTTTTGTAAGTAACTGAATAATTCAGTTTAGTGTGTCTCCATAAACAGACACATGTATATAGCACTGCCTGTGCTATACAGCCAGATCCTTTGAAATTCTTTTCCAGTTCCTTTGTGCTTTGGTTTGTTGTTGAGTTTTGCATCCTTTCGACTCCTCCCTGCCCCCGCCAACCCCCTTTCAGGTTTATAACAAGGATAAATGATAAGCCCAATTCTATAAGGTGGATCACAAGGCTTAAAGTAAACCTCAGCTAGTTAACCAAAAGACAGGCTGCTGATAAGTATAAATATTGTCTAGGAAAATGAAAGCCTGTTGTTGTCAGTGTAATGTGAGATTACCCTAAAATTTTCTGGCAGCTAGAGACTGTTGGGAGGTATGGGCTCAAGACAGAGTTTTAGGCATGTGCATACATATTCGCGTCTTAGTGGGACATCAGATAGTAAAAGCACTCATGAACATATCCTATAGAAACCTAATGTGGATCTACAGAAAGAGGCATAAGATGTTTATGTAGTATTATCATATACTGTAGTATCAGTCAGAACCTGAGAGAACTATGTAAGCAACAAGCTGCAAGAATTTAGTCTCCTTAGGAGTTGGAGGGCTTTTTCGTGGGGCACTCTTTTTCCAGGCTTGAGAGTCACAGACTAATAACAGATCATGAGAAATAGAGAAGGAACTGTCAAGCCAAAGCTGTGAAGTTAGCATCTGCACTTGTATTTAGGGGCATTTAAATAATGAGGAATTAATCATCTATTTGAGGATTTACTTGGATTGTCCTACAGACTTTGTACAAATCCTGTTACTTAAAACATTGATTCTTTCCTTCAGGGTGGCAGTAAATCCTTGAAACTTTACCTTTTTTGAATGTACATTCAAGGAGTGCATGTAACACTGGCCACATGGCAAATCCATCTTCACCTATTAGTGACCACATCAGCTTCACTGTACCGAACCTTATGTTAAGTGGTTCTAAAAGCCATTTTCTTATTTGCAGATTAGATGTGCAAGCTAAATAACCTAAAGATTTAAGAAAACCTGTCTCTGGATACTAGCTGTGTACATTTCAATTGAAACAAATCTGTAACGTGCTGAGTTTTGTCAGTTCCCAGTTGAGAGTGTGAAAGAAGAATCATGCCTATCTGTGTTAAAGGCCAAGTACTTTATTGTGTGCCTGGCGGGGATCCAAGCCTAAAAATCAACCAGAACAAAAAAAGGAGCTTTAAGAACTGCATTATTTTTCCATAATGTGTCAAAGGGTTCTACACTTGCTTCAGGATGAATAAGGAGCTGTTTATACTTTTCATGATCAATTAATTCCAGGTTCAGGATGTTGCATTTCAAATAGGTTAGGTTCCCAAAACGCACAGGCGTTTGTGTTGGACCATGGTTAGAAACCAAAATTCCAACTTCTAGAATAATAACATTCCTATCTTCTAGTGCAATGGGAGAAACTGACAATTTTATGTACTATGTGAAACCATATAGCAGAAACTGCTGTGAATTCCAGACTTTCTGAGCCCACAGACTATTAGTAGAANTTGAACCCAGCAGAAGATAATAAAAAAAACAAAATAAAAAAAAAAAAAAAAAAAAAAGACAATAACTTAAAGTATAGCTGCTTTGAAAACCATGGATCGGAAGTATTTGTGTATATGACATATATGTTATTAATTAAGAGAGCATGTGAAACATTTTATTAGGATGGATGATTAACTTACCAATCAAGAACTTTTCATGGTCACTACTTATCTCTGTATAATGAATATTTCGGAGTGGGGTGTATTCTAAAGAGCTGTTCAAACTAAGCAGAGAGATTTTGAAATTTACAGGCTGGCTTTTGGGGGTAGATTTGGGGTAAAGTTATTTTGGAGAAATCCTTGCCAAACCTCATGTGAAAAATAAACTGTTCCAAATGGCACATGTAAAGAGAGCCAAATTCAATTCCATTAATACTAGTAATAAAGAGTGACTCTCATAACTTGTTTGGAATCATTCCTACTTACATAAAGGTTGAATTTGGCATAGATTATCTGAACCAGAGGGGAGTCTGAAATGCTCATGTCTTCATGCTAACACTATGTACACACTCTCATTTACAAGGGAAACAGTTCTGGTGCCATATGTCATGTTATCAAAACCCACTGGTACTGTTTATACCTACAATATTAAGTGAATTCCAGAAATACATCATGCCATCTATTCCACAAGGTACCTCGTCACATAGCTGCTTTTTGTTGTATTTCAACGCAGGGGGGTGATTCTGAGGAGGACAAACACCAAGCATTTCTCTTACTCCATACAAGTAGTTGAAGGAAATCAGACAAAAACATGCAGTGCTGCTGGGCTGTGGCCGTCCTTGCAGGCTCGCAGCACTGAGAAGTGCCATATGAACACGTGCCAGCAGTCATGTCCCTTGCAGTTAGGAGAGGTTCTTCTGATGTTGCCCTAACGGAGAACTTGAGTGGGACATCACAGACATCATGATAGCTGCCACAGATCATGTTGATATGATATGAAGGGCCCTAGAGGTTTTCTGTTGTATATATTTTTCCAAATTTGCCAACATGTTTAGGGGGGCAAGAAACAACCGTCTAACTGGTAATTATATGGATGAGGGGAGTTCGTGAGCAGGTAATCCATGCCATATAGTATGCTGAACAGTTACTGCATTTGTGCACATAGACAGGCCACAGCTCTGTAGCTTTTATCGTTTGGGCACAGTTGAATCGGCACAGAAATAGCCTTTTCAGAGCTAGGCTGTAATCTGGCTTCACTGCAGTTCTGAGTAGCACGGTAGCTGGGTCTTTGCAACTTGCTTCGGCTTTGGCAAGCTTTTGCCGGTATAGGCTTTAACAGCTCTCTGTCTACTTGTTGATCACTCCATAGACAGGTGAGTGTGGCCACTTTCCCTGAGCGTGTGCACACACTCTGTCAAATCTGAAGCCAGCATCACGTGGGGAAGGTGGAAGACGGCTGAGATTTTAACACCAAGTCTTCGCGTGTGGGGTTGCTAAAGCTAATATTTTGCACTTTGAACCTTCCCTTACCCTCAGTGATACGTACTTCTCCATGACAGCTTGGTCCCGACCCCTAGCAAGTCAGTGCCTCACATACCATAGAATCAAATGCAGCTGTTCATGGGTCTGACTACAAGGGGGGAAAAAAGTAGGTTTCCTTTTAAAATTGACCTCCTCTTTCTCAGGCCGTTAGTAAGAGGCCTGCTTCAACTTCTGGAAAGGGACCCCAGTTACAACAACGCTCATTTTTTAATCACAAGACAAGCCTGTAATGCCATTGAAATTCATGTCTGAAGCTAAGCATGCTCTTAGGTGTTTATTATATCAGGCCTGAAATCAGGCCTCAAACTTGACCCCTTCTTAGGCACAAGCTTTTGCCTTTACTACTATCAAATAGATGCTGACATGGTTGGCTTCTTTTTCAATTCTCACAGCTTAATCTCCCTGGGTTATGTTCTTTTTCAGTGTGTTGCTGATTAAAAGGAAATCTCTTCCCTTAAAAAATACTGATGATCCAAAGAGTTGCCTAGTTACTGTTGTCCCAGACAGCACGCTGTTTCCTAAAGATGCTGGTCACTGTCCAGCTCTGCCTGCTAGGGATAACATCCCACTAAAACAGATAGCAGTTTTGACAAAGGACTGCAAAATTTGTCCATTTAACATAACGGAAAGCAGAATGACCTCAGTGAGGCAAATGGCAACGGTTGCCCAGCGTGTGCAGAACAAGGTCAAGCTTGAAAGAAGCTGGGTCAAGCAATACAACTATGTCATTGAGGCAGTTAGAAAGTACGGATCTTTTATTTGTTATAGTTAAGTATGTGACAGAAGCCGACTGAAATAATGGACTTTTGATTACTTTTGATTTCTGGATTGAGTTCTTCTATTGTATATCTGTGCAGCACTTCTCATTATTGCAGCACAGAATCTGAGGTGGAGGCCTTGGGTTTTCTTGAGTTTTGCTGAAGTTCCTGATTGCAAAATGCATTAGCAGAACTGGTTGTTAAATTTCATCCTAGGCACAGTTTCAGTAGTCAGGGTGTCAGTGCTTGGGCTACATTGTTGTCTTGCAGTTAAAAAACAGGAAAAAGTTCAAGATTTCTTCACAACCAAGGTGTGAACAGTAATTAGAATGTATCACCAGGTGTTGGGTATAAGCAATTATCTATGACTATACAGAGGCTCCATTTTTCTCAACAAACAGGCAACGTTGTTATAATTATTTAAAATTAAAAAGAAAGTCACTCAGACATGGAGAGATTGGGTGGATAATTTTATTATTCCCAGTCTAAGGTCTGTGGTGCAGATGCGAATCTAGTATCAAAACTGCATTAAAATAAAGTACAAAATATGGGAAAAGAGAACTCCATTTACTCTGTAAGGCTGGTACTGTACATGAGTCTGTCATTTTTGTTCCAGTCCAGCTTCTTTAAACTTTCAGCCTCAACTCTGGCTGTTAAAGTGCACTTGGAAAAAGGAGCACTAGCACCTTCTTTCTTGCTCAAGATGGGATCCAACTGGAACACATTCCTTCTATTGAATGTGCTGAGCTTTGAGAAGTTCTGCAAAAGTTAGTAATCAATTTCATTTTTGTTTGCATTTGTTTTTTTAAACCTTCTTTAATGTTCTTGCTTTGTTTAGTAAATTGAATTTGTAAGCAGGAATTTCCCAATGCAGAAGGTAGTCTGATGAAATACCAGCACTGTGCAACCGAATCTGAAGGGTTGGTTTTGATTTGACTTTTTTTTTTTCAGTGTTGTTGAGACACTTGCTGTGCAACTGTATTTATTAACAATAAGAACGCAAGAGTGACAAATACTGCTGTCTGTGTTTTTGCTGCTTTTTCCTCATCAAATGGCCTGGCTGCTGTGTTAAGTGTCGTTTTGCCCAATATTAAGTAGAGCCATTCCAGCTGAACTGTATGTCATAAGTCCTGTATGACAGGACATATTGAGTCTTCTGTAATCCAGGTGATATTGGGATGCCTGCCTTCCAAGCAGAAATGTGAGTTCTGGCCTTGCTGCCTTCAAGGGGGGTCCTGCTATTCGAAGAAGATGATATGCGAATAATCCAGTGTCCCAGAGTAGCACAGATTTCATAAAATAGTATATCAAATTCAGCATGTATGTTGTGAAAGCGTACAACTGAGCAAGCAGACAAATACTGGTATCTTCTTTGAAATGCAGTCTGGTCACCAATTGTAAGATTTTTTTTCTGGGTTTAGTCCATTCATCTGTTTTTTTGATAGGCTGGAAGTAATGATTGTCAAAATTACTATTGCAAATAATGCACTTCTGTGTTAGGAAGACCAGTGCTGCACGTGGCAACAAGTAATGGCAGTGGCTTTCAAGGAACATGGACCCTGGGGAGTCCTGGACTGGATGTATGCTTTATACCATCAGGTATTCCAAGAAAAGTCAGAGCAGCAGACACCTAGAGTGAAATGATGACTGTGAAGTTCTGATATGACTCAAAACAAAGCGAGCAAATTGGGATTCTGAGGAGAACCAAAACTTTCTTGTATTGCAGTAAGCATGGTTATATCAAGTTAAATTTTATACTTCATAATTTGATGATAACTCCTTCAAGATAAGATAAAAATTTATCATTTGAAACACATGCCTGTGCCTTCCATCCCTGGTCTGCCATCATCAAAACAAAGTCATTCTGACAACCTAAATTCAGTCTTTCCTTTGGAATGATTATAGGGGAATTTAGCAAAATACTATCTAGTGGTACCAACCAGTGGATCAGTATTAACATTTACATTTGCATTTGAAGCTAATTTTCAAAGTATTTTTCTTAATTTGCTAGGAAGATACCTGTCAAGTTAGCAATTAAACTGTAATTTGGTCACTGAGGTGTTTACACGGATTAATAGATCTCTCTCTTAAGCATATGCTCCTGGGTTTGAAATAATAGCTATACTGCGTGGTAGCATGACCCCACTTGAGTTTCACACACACATGTACAAAATCAAATTCCATCACATTTTAATGCAAATTTTACCTTTGCAAATGATGGCCTGAAAAGAATGAGTTTCCATGGTAACCTTAGGGAACACATAACCTGTTTATCATAACTTCTCCATGAAGCAAGACAGGGGGTGGGGAACATGCTTTGATGTCAGCTATATTTTTCTGTAGACAGCATTCTGCTGTAGCACATATAGAGAATTTACCAAAACACTCCCATACTGTCCTAAATAAACTTTTTTCCCTTTCTAAGAAACACACACGGTCATGTGGAATAACATAGGAGGTAAATGCAATAGGCAGTATTCAAAACCATTAACTGAACTTTAAGCTCCGGTCTATAGTTTGACAACTAGGTGAACATTTTGAAAGACCAATCACAAATTAATACTTAAAAGAGATCTCTTCCATCGCTTTCTCTCACCTTGTGTTCCCTCCATGCTTTACGTTTGGCCCTCAGGTATCCCTGCTGCCTTTCAAAGGCACTTTAAGTTTTTTGTTTTCTTGTTCTTCCACTTCACTGTTGAGAGTACTGCTTGAAAAATGCCTTGAAATATCTCTGAACTCCTACATTGCGGAGCTACCACGGAAAAGAATATATTGATTATACTTCACATTCGGTGTTGACTTTCAGAGTTGAGGTGGTGGCTTCTGGAGCTGCCATTAGTGAGGAGTGAGTTTGATGGCTGCAAGCATCTGCAAGGTTGTGTTTTTCCTGCAGATGCACAGTAACTCCTGGCTAAAGGAAAGTATGTCTGCAACATTTTTTTAAGGTCATCAGGAGTAAGGAACAGATGTTGAGGTTTTTCAGAATGCTGCTTTGAAGTGCCATTTAGGAGACAACTGACAAGACTGACCCTATAGGCAATGATTTTGGGGACTGGAACACAGAGGAACCATTGCCCATAGTTACCCATCTGGTATCCATCTGGTACCAGCAAACAACAGACAGTACCAAATCACAGAGAAACTGTACCAACTGCTAAATTGGTATCAGCAAGCAAAGAAGGTCGCCACCCAACAGCAGTTGGAAGCAGGAGAAACAATGTCTGTAACATTTACAGACTGGTATCTGAAGATCCGGAGGAACCTGATGCCACAGCATATGGAAAGCAATTCCTCTCTCTAAGCCTGCTTATGCTGATGTTGTTTGCTCAGTATTAATCCAGGTTTGGGAGTTTTTTTTTCCCCAACAACCATATTGAATTCGCAGTGTGGAGAGCTTTTGTCATGATGCCATTGAGAGACCGCCTCTCTTTAGTGGCATCTATGTTTAACAGGATTAAGATGGATTTAATAGCCTGTGCTACAGACCAACCATTCAAATTCTAGGTGTACTGTTCCAGAGTGGTGTCAAATCACAATGGAAGGAGTTGAGGTTAACTTTTAACTCTCCAATGTTTTACTTTTTGCTGTTTTTCTTTGATTTAAGGTATTCTTGGGGGTTCGTTCTCTGTGGCAGGGGGTTGTTTCCCAGTTTTATTGCCATCTTCCTCTTCTTCCCTTTGTTCATTTTCCCTTTCTTCCTCCTTTTCTTCTCTTGAAGCAGTGTGCTGGTTTGTACAGTAGCTAAGTGTTTAGAAAGTAATAATACAACAGTGAGAGATTTACTGCCTCTAGGCGCTACCCCTTCTACTCTTGAGGACCTCCAGCAAGGCATGATTTTATAGACAATGAAAGGCTCGCTCTCCCCTGTGAAGCCGCCTGCCTGCAGGAAGCTTTTCACTGTCTATTTCCACTACTTGCTCTGCAATTTAGTTCCATGCCCTGCTATTTCCCCCTTCCCTCCCTCTTTTCTTCCCTGACATACACATGCATATACCCCCCACGTACACATTCAGCACCAATACCAGATGTAGGTAGATACGGCAAAATAACATTATCTCAATGTGTGTGTTAAAAACCTCAAAAATACCCCAGACATTTTTGTTTTGCCATCCTCGTCATAAATGGAAATATTGATCTGGCCCCTGTTTGCTTTCCAGGTACTGACACTGTCATTTCATTTTCCCTAAAAAGAACGTAAGCTCATAGCGGGGCTGCAGAGCATCACCATTACGCCCTGGCATTGGTGCCAAGAACTCTGCTGACTTAGCTAAAGAAAGATGCTGAAAGCCCCTGACTTTGAGAGAAAATTCAATTCAATTTACTTCATATAGTGTCTCTCATGAAGTATTTCAAAATGCCTTCTATCAGGAGATAACATAATGAGGAAATGCTTTAGAGAACTGGGTATTCAGATAGCAAGACAAAATGATACACAACAATAAACTGGAGTAAAAGAAAAGACGACTGTCATTTAAAAGCAGTAATCATCTGGATAAGTAGTCTTGTAAACTAATTACAGTGAGAAAAGAAGCAAAGAATGCAAGACTGGGAGGAACGAGAAGCAGCTTAATTTCAAACAGGCTAAGACAGAGGACTGGCTTCATGGGGGAAGGAATTGTGCACAGTATTGTAGAACAACTACAGGAGATCTGCTTTAGAAATATATTCACATGTATGTATTGTGTATGCTGTATATTGCATCACAAGTGTATCTCAGTGACAAGTTAAATTATTCTCTCTAGTGGCTGGGAAGAGATTAATTACATTGGCCTGGTTCAGTGGAAGAGCAATTGAAATGCCCTCTTGTAGTTGGAAAGAATCAATGCTGATGGGTGCTGAAGGTTATTTGTTTTGCTGCTTTTAAGTTTTGCTCTCAGCTTAAGGGCCTCTGTTTGTCTCTACTCTGAGAATAGGTTTGTGAGTGAGGGTGTCGCAAATCTGGTGGTCATTAAAGACAATTAAGAGGTAGAATTAACCAAAACATATTACACGACTAATGGAAAAAGAAGCCACCCACAGAGACGGACACAGGCCAGGAAATGATCTCATTTTGCATGGTCACAGGAAACCATAGTCCTCTAGCACCAGGGATTGGGGGATCGCGGAGCTAGGGTTCAGACAGCAGAATATTATCTTTGTGGGGCTGTGCAACAACACTTTGCAGTTTTGGCTTCACCTCCATCTTTGCTATTTTCTCTCTACTTAGTGTTGCAAGATACAGCAAATGCTGAGAGCTTGTTTTCTACTAAGCTAAGGCAATTGCTGTGTTTTTAAACTGTTATGGGAACAGCCTGTTTCCCTTTTAAAGTTCCCATCTGTGTTTGTATTTCCCTCAGTCTATTGCCTTTATAGAGAATTTTCCGCTCTCTCTAAATCTAAACCGTTAGTTTCACCTCCTTGAACAAGAGGTAGGAGGAAAAGTAAATCCTGAGATAATCAGCCCAGTTTAATTCCAGCATGGAGCACTGCAGTCATCAGTGTTCCTGTTGTTCATTGCATAGGGAGAAGGGGCAATGACTGTAAGTATGTACATTTGTGTGTGTGCATGTATATATTTGTACGTCTGTGTATATATGTGTATAGACAGAGAGACAGAAGGAAGGCATTTAATTGCCTTGCAATCTGACCGACCAGGTAGTGTTCTGATTGCATACAGCTGATTTTCTAAGCGAAAATTTTCAAAACTACTCACCAGCAAAACCAAGATCATCAATGACTCTGGAGTGCGCGTCTGTACTTCTTATGGGGAAGAGGAAGGATGGTTTGATTACTATCTCTTTTTTCCTTTAGACAAGGATGTTTTTCTCACCCAAGGGAAATGCATTCTAGCAGCGTGAACATAACTATTAATCAACACTTAAGCAATAATCAGTGGATGAAAAATGATGACCAGAAACTGAAAATGTACTTGCATAGCTGCTTTGGCGCTTTTCCTTTGAGATCATGCCCTTGCATTTTAACATGAACAATTCTTATAAAATTAGTGCTGATATATTCCAAAAGGCAGTGATTTAAAAAGCCAGTGCTCATTTTTCACTTTTTAAAAAAATACTAATGCTGAATGATACATTAAGATCTGCATAAGTAATGTTATAAAGCTACCTCAGTAGTCTCTGAGATAGTTCCTCAATTGGTGTGAACCAGTAATATCTTACAGGGTTACTTCAGAGATGGAGATGCCGAGATCATCATCACTAGAATGCTGTGTTCAAATGTGTGAATACGTGTTCAGGATGCAGAGATATAAATGTTTTTCCTGTATATTTTCACCCAAAACAGAGATACAGCCACTGAGAGATGCAGGTGTATGTCAGCTTTGGGAATGCCTCCAAGAGGAATCAAATGTGATTGAAATTAAAACAAACCACTCTCATCAGTATTTAGTACGCTTTCCTGAATCAGGGCCAAGGTATGTGGTAGCACCCAGCAGAAACCAAGGCTGTGAGACTCTACTAGGAGTGCAGTGATACCTTCCTTTAGCTCTTCAAGATGTTTTTTGACAAACTTAGTCACAGTTCTAATAGCATCAAGTGTTCTTTGGAATAATCTCAAAACCAGAGTAGTATAAAATGCTTAAAGTGAGCATATGCTTAACAGAAAGAAGGCTCAACATTCCCTGTGACTGAGTGCAGAAAACACAACTTTAAGAGTCTACAGGATCGTGACTTAGTGACTGGGCTGTGAACAGGCATCTATAGCCACCTGTTGATTCACCTTCCCAATTTATTTACCCTTTATTTTCTGTTGACAAGAAAATAAAAAAGTTTAAATTAGTTGCCAGACTACCCAAAACAAACTTTGAAGGCATCAGACCATGATTTGAGAACCTCTAACAATTAAATTCCCAAGATATCTGTAAAATGGAGCAGGAACAGAAACGCAAGGTTCCTCAGGACCTGCTGGGAATACACTGCTTCCTTCCTTATTCTTGCAAACTGTCCTACGAGCAAGTTTGTAACAGGAAAGTTGAAAGTGCTCTCTCTCCAGTGGTGGAGGTGATTTTGAGAGTTCCTGTGGAACATCATCTTGGTTTGCTATTGCAGCCACTTAGGGAAGAAAAACACCACTAAATATATCAAAAAGAAGTATTAAAGGTGCTGTCTTATATCCAAACAATGGTAAAGCAGTACCGATGGGCTCATAGAACATTAGACTCTTCTTTGAGGACTGCTTCTGTCATTAAAATCAATGCAACTTAATTAAAGCAAATTATAGATAGATACATCTATAAATAAGATATTAAAGTGCGCTGCTGAATATGATAATTGCTGCATATTTAGCAATCAGCGTGTGTGTTCTGCTTTTGCCAGGAGGGATTTCTTTCAGTGGAATCAATGGAGCTTTATTAAAAACCATCCAAATTAGAGGGAGAAATGATGAGTGTTATAATAACGCAAAATCACTGTTTCAACTTTCATTGCAAAACCAGGAAAGCAAAATACATCCCTCTTTGTGTATGTAAGGAAAACATCAGGAAAATTCTTTTGAATCGTGGACACTAGTAGAATTTTTAATTTTTACCTTTTGATGCAAAACATAAAAAAGCTGGATAGAGGAAAACATGTTTTCAGTAGAAATGCTGGAGGTCTTGGAAGGTGGGATAATTAGGATATCACAGCACTAAGGAATTAAGAAGACCCCTTCAATCAACTTCCTCCATTTCACATGGAACATCCAGTTCACTGCCTTACATAACCCACCTCTGTTTTAACAGCTAAAGAAAGTGTTAGTGAGTCAAATCGTGCTCTTAAATTTCACTTGCAGTCCCTAAAACCAGGCAGACCATTGAAATGCAAAAAATAAAATGAGTGAATTTTGGTGTTTCACCTGTGTATGAAACATTGAGACCAGGGTGGGGAACAAATCCACTTTTGCCTCTCAGTTTTTCTTCAGTTTTCACTTAATTGAAAACAAAAACCAACTGTGTCTCAGCAGAGGGGAGACCTGAAGGTTAAAGGGCAAATTCCGTTATACCACGGCTCTTTTTGGCATGCTGAATCTCAACCCATGTGATTAGAAACACTCACAGACAAAAGAAGAGCTTTGAGAACAGAGGTCAAACCAGCATCTGAATCAAGTCCTTTAACAGATGATCACAAGACTATTGAAAAATGTACTAAGCAATGCAGCAGTACTATGTGCCATGTTTATACACAGGCTTCCAGGCAAAAAGCCGAACTGGGTGGCATTTTCAAAGCACTTGGGTGATGGCAGAGCACATGCCTCTCTGCAGCCTTCCTGGGATGGCTCCTATCTTATAGTGCATGTCACATAAAATACAACGGTAGTATCACGCCATTTTTTATAGGGGGAAAACCACAATGCACAAGCTAAAGTGACTTTCCTGAGCATACACAGTGAATAAGTGAAAAAGTTAGGAGTCCCAGGACTCCTGTCTTCATAAGCTCTTCCTGATCTCACATAATTTTAAGTAAGTCCAGCATTGACTCAAGTGGAGTGCACTGGGTTCACAAACGTGTAGCTAAAATCACATCAGCCTCGATGAAGTCAGATTGGATACTAGGAAAACTTTCTTCACTGAAAGAGTGGTGAGACATTGGAACAGGCTGCCCAGGGAGGGGGGGGAGTCCCCAGCCCTGGAGGTATTCAAAAAACGTGTAGATGTGGCACTTCAGGACATGGTTTAGTAGGCATGGTGTTCTTGGGTTGACAGTTGGACTAGACGATCTCGGAGGTCTTTTCCAACCTTAATGATTCTATGATTCCAAGTTGTGCTATTGCTACTTATCTAGTGGGCAGCACACACTCCTCATTTTCTTTCTGATGTTAATGATAGCCACAGTGTCTGGAGAGGCTTATTGTTCGGAAGTAGGAGGAAAACAAAAGGTTAAAAAGAAAAAAATTAAAAGGGTAAAGGAGATGTCTGGCATATAAGTGAAAAATTAGTAAGCTTGAATGCAACACTTACTGTGTATTATTACTTCTTAAGAGTGCAAAGCTTCTGACTCTGAGCTGTGTTTTTTCTATAGCTAGTTAAGAAGCTTTAAACAAATTTGTTAACAAACTGATCTTTGCAAAGATGATCAAAGTTATCTATATGCAGTTCCAAATAAAATACCTGCAAGAGAGGGAACAGTGACTGTGGCTTTCTGAGACAGCCAACCTGAAAATGGCTCTGCATCATTCTTTTCCTTAGGAGGAGTACCCAAGGTCTTGGGTCTTCAGCCTGCCAACTTCACTTGGGATGGACCTGGAGCAGGGAGCTTGGGTAGCTCAGAATGGGAATTTGTGAGATGGGAATTTGTCTGTACTGCTAGGGGCGAGAAGTTGTTCCTGGCTTCCATTTGCAGTGTGGTAGCTCTCACCTTGAGCTGTGTGTGAATACACAAGAAAAAGTTGATTCTGGCATCATGAAGCTTAAACTTCAAAAAAGATCGCTGTAGTTGTTCTTGTTCATACTGCAACAAGTGTCCAACCGCAAACACATTGATCCATATGAAAGGGGCAAGAGAGGCTTTCCTGCTAGCAGCTAGTTTTTTAGCCTTTAACAAATGCTCCAGGAGAAAGGCAGTGTAAGGCAGGTGAGGAAGAATGAAATGGAGCGTCTCCCAGGAAAGAACACTGCTTCTTGCACTTTTCTGCACAGTTTTCAAGGTAGTCTCAAGCTTCGGGATGAAGTAAATCCTTTCTCTGCTCTTAAATAATTGTTATTCTGCAGCCCCAGAATTTTCCTGTAGGGAAATCCTAGACTTATTTCAAGATACGTGCCTGCAGGTATGTTCTACTTATGCCTTATAATTTATTTGCAAATATTTGAATGTTCTTAAGATACTTGTTTCTGGCTTGATCACATCACCTTTTTCATTTTTTTTTTCCTGGGAAGTTTTCCTAGGGAGAATTGGCAGGTTAGAGATATTTGCTGCTAGCTTATCACTTCCATGTATTGGAAAACTCCTCAAAGTGCCCTGCAGTTACCATATTTGCCAGGGACATAGCTTGCACTGACACCTGCACAGCTTTTGTTTTCTCTTTTTTCTTCACAGTTGCTTTCCCTTTCTGTCTGGTTTGGATCGGCACGTGAAATGTGAAACTATGAATCTTTCTACAGTTTTCTGTCTTGAAACAAACATGTATTCCATTTGTCCAGGGAAGTGGAGGGAGCCTCAGCCTGCACTCATTCCGCTCTGCCATTTGGCCATTCACGTTGGTCCCCTGCTGAGGGCTGTGGACTGAGAGAGAGGAGAGCAGCAGGCAGTGCCCACACCGTTCTCCAGTCTGCGCAGCCCCCAGCCTTCTTCTGCCATGGCGGACTGGCAGGGCTTTAATTAAAGATGCAGAGGTGTCATAGGGTTTTTTTCTGAAGTGACATGTTTCTATCGCAGAAATCTGGTTTGCTAATGGAAATTATCGGGTTAAAAAAAAAAAAAAAAAAAAAGAGACTTGAACAACAAAAACATTACTAGCTATGTAGAAAAAATGCCTTTCTGGCACACAGAAAATCCTGACCATGAAGGCATTGAGTTATATGGGCATGGTATCTTGCCCGTTTGTCTGGTACCTTGTCTCCAAGTGTGGCCACTGCTGCATGCTTCAGAGAATTCAGGGGCGATTATGAGAACAGCCTGCTGGTACAGAGGTTTCTGCCTGCTCTCCCTTTCAGGGGATGGCTGACTCTTCAAGGCTTTACTCTCTTCAACCTGTCAAAGGCTTTACTGTCTTCTGCTCAGCTGGTGCTAGTTGTTTTAATTTATGTGCATATCCAGTTTATTAATTTTCCATTCTACAAAGGGCTTGGCCGTACCGATACTTTGCAACAGTTAAAGTTCATGAATTGTTTGTTGTTGGTTTTTCATAAAGATAGCATTTCCTTTCCTCAGTTTAAGCATGCTGCTCTTTTAATTGCATTGATGGGATGATGGCTGTTTCTGTGTTTATCTCTACCCCGTTATTTTTGCATATTCATGTTTTGCTTGTTAGTTGAGGCCGCTCTAGACTAAGAGATGATCTCTTCATAATGATGGCTCTTATTGAAGTTGATGTCGTTAATTTAAGCCCTAAAAATACGGGAGCGTGTTTTGGATCATTCTTTCTGTTGTACATTATCATACATTTGTGAAGCGTGTATTTCATCTGCTGTCGTATTCTCTCTTTACTGATTGAGGTGTTGATCTCAAAAGCTCTTCCAGCTGCCTCTGATATGGACTCAGCTAAGAAATGCACCTTCTGTCAGCTCCCGTGCCTTGCTGGTTGCCTTGTGGTCAGCGTCCATTTGGCTTTGATAGGACTTCCAGGTTTTAATCCTTTTTATTAAGGTTATTGTTTGCTCACCTAAATATTTTCTGATTATTAATTATGTGGTTAAAACCTCTGCACTTGTACTGGGGGCCAGCTGCGTTACGTCCTGCTTTGGGGAAGGAGTAGAAGCTGGAATATTTTGATCTTGTTAATTAGTACCTTTAACACCGATTTTTAGCTTAGTTTGTTGTAAAAGACAGCAAGGAACCTTTTGCTTTGACTCTTGCTGAAACATAAATAACTTTTACAAGGGACGTGTTTCCATTTTTACAGTTTCTCTCTTCATCGGGGTAGTGTTTTATTCTGGGCACCATTTTTCTGGTGGCTGAGTGATGATACATTTTTACTGTCACGTGGACAGATGGAGAAAGGAAAGGAGAAGAAATGGCTGAGTCTTTAATTAGCCATGCAGAGCGAGAGCATGCTTTTCCAGTGCGTTGGGGGTTTTATATAGGGTGTGGAGACTCAGCCGCTCGATGGATCCAAATTAGCAAAATTGTGTATCCACCGCCAGGGTGTTTCTATGGCAACTGTCTCTCAAATCATATATACAAACAGACCTGGCGGGGGGTATCGCCTTCTATTTGGTCTGTAGGAAACCATCGGAAAAAGGGTGGTTTCAGGCTGCAAAAAGGCCTTGCAATGTAAATATTTTTTACTTTCTGGTGACTGGTATAAGTTTGGGGATTGCTGCTTGATGCTGGCTCAATTCTGAATCTGTTCGTGTTATTGCACATTGACTGGCTGCTGTTACTCCTGCTAGGTGTGAGAGTGATCACCAGGAAACTTGCACAGGGTTGTGAAGGCAGAGCATTACCAGGCACATCCTTTAGCTCATACATCTTGCCGCTGCACATAATTAATAGCCTATCTACAGCCACACAGGTAGACCGTATACTACGTGGCTTTTGTGCTGAGCGAACCAAATTAGACGTTCATTTCTTTTCCCTTCATTCTTCTTCATAAAGCAGCAGAAATCTGAAGGCTCTTCTCTCACTGGCGTACCTGGTGAATTAAGGGAAATTATCAACCTGATCAAATTAGCAGTGTAAGAACAGCCAAAGTGCCTGTGACTGTCCGCCTAAGTGACTCTATCTTTATAAATTCTCTCTACAGGTCACTTTTTCTGGTGGAAAAAATGAATGAATGATCCATTTAGCCTGCTGCCCTCCTTTTGAAATGTAGGACAATTATTGTTATGTTTTGCTCATCCAAAGTCAGGCACTGCTAAAGCATGGGTCATTTCAAATCAGAGGTGGTTATTTCTTGTGGCCATCAGTTCCATGAGGACTCCTTTCTCTTTTGAGTCAGATAAAGGGGAGTTAGCAAGAGGCCTGTGCTAAATAAATTTTTTCATTTCTGAGTATCTTGGATGTTCAGTGAGTGGCGAGGTGCGTAACAGTGTTTGTCTAGAGTAATTCCTAAGCTTGCCTAGTAGCTCCAAGGGATAGTGCCTCTCTTTGCATTGGACTCAGCTGATGTAATGTGGGTCCACAAGAGATTGTACACAGAAATGCTATGTAAAGGTAGGTAAGACTTACTATACCTGAGTGCACAACCTTTCCCCTTGTAGAAGCTTAATACATATCTTCAGTGGAAATGGATCGTATTGTGCATAAATTACAGGACTGACAGAAATGTACTCCAACCTGTAGAATGTGAAAAAGTATTAATTTTTATTTGTTTTCTCTTTTTATAATCAGGCATTTGCCAAAAGCTTGGTGTGATTTATTCTTTTCTTTTTAATGAATTGTTAAAAATGTTTGAAAAGGCATTAAATCTTCCTTTCTGCTATTAATCTGTAAAAGGGGAAAGGGATTTTAAATGGCCTCTTAGTATATTGCTTTATAAAACTGCTGATTCTAGCAGCACCAGAATAGGAATACATACTAATGTAGGAAACACTGAAGGCAGTCACAGCCTTCTGCATTTATGGAGGAAAAGACTAATAGCACCATTTTAACAAGGCTCTTAACACTTTAGGCCATCAGCAGGCATTGAGTGAGTGAAATTGGGAGAGCTCCTGTGTGCTAAAAGCATTGAAGTTCACCGTTTTGTACCCCAGCTGGAGCCTTCCTGATAGAATTGTGCTCTCCAGCCAACTCTGGTTGCCATCTTGAAAACAAACCAAGTAGCGAGTTGGCATTTTGACCGAGTGCACTAATGCTTCACTTCTGAAATGGCACCAGAGCATGATAAATGCACTTAACTCCCAGCTGGATACTTAGCTTTGCAGTGGCATTAGGGAAAGTTTCTGGATTTGTGTTAAGAATGAAAGCAAAGCCTGTTTATATCACATTTTATACTTGAGCAAAACACACAAGTGGAGAAAAAACAGTAAACTTGTTACTAAGATGCTAGCGTTGATTCAAGTAGTTATGCCACTGGAATCAGAAGGGGTATGCTTAATTAGGTGACGTCCTCATGTTACTGAATTCTAGGAGGAAGGCCAGCCAGGGAAGGAGAAAGAGTATCCCGGCTAGCACGCAGACAAGGAAAAGGCTCTGAAGGTTGTACCTGTTCGGAGCGGGTCTTTGATATAGAAGCCTTTCTTGTTAGCAGTGATAAGATTATGTATGGGATCTGGAGCTTCTTTGAGTCCCTGCCTTTCTTTTGTTGATTTTGGCATGTTGCAGCATCATCATGTGTTCTCTGCTTATCATTTTGAGATGCATTGTTAGTAGATGGGCTGCATAATTGATCTTCATCTCTAATTATTCTCCTCTCCACAGGTGCCTGGAAAAGGTCCAGATGGGAGCTCATACAATCTCCACTTTGAGGGGATGGAAAGGCAGTATGCATCCTTACCCAGGTACAGCAACGAGGCTCATACACACACACTCCAATTCACCCTCCCTCCAATGGGTAGGGAAATCAGCCCACAGCTGATGTCCAGCTCCGACATGAGAGATTTTTTTGCAGTTTTGTCTTGCCACCTTTTGCTGCTGATTTAGTGTCATCTTTATAACTGCACTATTTATTTAGACTTTTGAATTTTTTTTTAAAAAAAGGTCTCTTCATTGAACATGTCAGCAAGAGTCATGATCTGCAGGTAGAGAACCTGACATTGAGGAAGCTGGCTCTGCAAGAGTTACAACAGGTCGTAGCAGGGCATAAATGACCAAGTTTATAGTGATATAATCCTAGCCGGCATTGACAGAGTACTGCTGTGGAAAGCCTCCACTACAGCAACCACAGCTACTGAAGTCCCACTGTTGCTGCAAAGACTGTCTGACTAGCAGTCCTACTGAATGCTGTGGAAATGAGAGTTAATTCTCGGAGGGCTTTTTTAAATTTTTAATTCTTATGAACTCAATGAAGAGTAATTCTAGTCTGAAACCAGCGGGGCATAACAAAAAGGAAGCATTTCAGAGATTTCAGTCCCGTTTCTATGGGAGTTCTAATAGCGGAGTGTAAGATTTAGTAAGCCAGAAAGGGGAGTGAGAGGATGCTGGAAGAGATAGTGGGAAGCAGTGGGAGGAAGACAAAAATACAAAATATTCCCCCTTTAGGATTAGAGCGCTGGGAAAGACCTTAAAGGGGTTGCCCAGTCCACTTCTTGGACCTACAAGCAAGATAATTTGTAAAAGCAAAGCAAAAATGGCTTTTTTTTGCAAGCAAGAAGGCATTCTTCATTGTGAGGTAGTGCTGGCATTTAGGAAATTAGCAAATAGTTTCTTTTTGCTTCTTTTTCCACTGAGCTATTTGCATTCAAAGGTGTCACTGGGGAGACTGATTGATAAATATGTAATGCTGTGTCCAATTCAAGATGAAAATACAAAGAATATCTTACTTTTGGAAACCAATATATAGAGGCTGTCTCACAAGACATTGTTGGATGTTTGCAGGCATTTCTAATGCACATGGTTTCTAAACCAAAGGATGTGTCTGTAGTTTAGTTACTGCCTTCAAACGATATTTGTGTCAGCCATTGTTTCGGAAATTCATCCTGTGCAGTCACTGACTTTTCTAACAGAATCCTGCTTTCCAGCAGTATGTCCCCTATATACTGACTGACTGTGGATATTCTTATTCTCTTGGGTAAATAGCCATCTTTTTTCACAGTCCTCCAACAGTCATGTTTCCCGTCGTGTTTTTAGCAGTGATTTTTGCAGGTTAGTTAGGTGTAACTTAATTATGCACATTCTTTTTTATCTATTTTAAACTTCAGTTTTGTTGAGTACTTGTGAATTACAAGAATAAATTAGCAATTCATGCCCAGTGTAACTCCCTACAGCAATTTTTGTATTCCTGTATCATGTCTCCTTTTATTCATTTTCCGTTCAAGCTGATCAACCTTATTTTTCCAATCTTTATAAAATGGAAATTTCCCAGTGAAGTAACTTCCATCACCCTGAATTCTTTTTATTTCACCCGTAATCCTTTTGAGCAAGGATGACCAGAATGGAGCACAACACTGCAGATGCAGACCTGTTGCTTTATGCAGCATTGTTCTCTGTGTTCTATCCCATTCCTTTGCAAACCTGCTGCATCCTCAGCACATCCCCAAGGTGTGTGTACTGCTCACCTCTGCACCCTGCGTTTTTGTGTTGTTTTGGTTTTTGGGGGGGTTGGGGGAGGGGGTTGGTTTTTTTAAGTAGGTCTGTCTGAATCAGATCATGAATCTCACAGTGTTCTTCCCAAAACCTCCATTTAACTTGCTGGAAACATGACTCTCCAGCTCTTACGACAGGTTTGAGTATTTAGTTGGCTGGCACTCACCGTTTAGGAAGTCATCCAAACATTCAATAAGGTTTTTGGGATCGGTGTGAAGAGTGTCATTTCTCTCGATGCCTAAGAAGATTATGCTGGAGAGCAAGAGGGCCTGCGCTTCAGTGGGCTTGTACGTGCTTCCTGACCTGAACACTCCCAGTGCCGCACACAGGCCGTGCCATTGCCATGTCTCCAGAGGGTTTCCACCCTGTCAGGAGCAGAGCTTTGGGACAGCACACGCTTGGGTGTGCCTGCAGTCCAGCAGTCAGCTGCTGCCTTTTGTACGTAGGTTTTCTAAGTTTTGCAGGTTCATGTTACTGCAGTAATTAAGCCCTGGCAGTCACAAATAAGTAGATTGCTACAGTGAAGTCTAAATCCAGAAGAAGGGGATGCAGTCTCATTGCCAGCCACTAATGGAAATGAGTGATTTCTTTTGTTCTCATGGCCGACTGCCCAGGAGTATAGAGGAATCCAGGTAAATACCACCCATTTGCCAACCTATTCTCAGTGGAGGATCCATGAATACTACTGTAATGGACAGCATTATTAAAAAAAATAAGAGAAAGAAGTAGGAAGGTAGAAATAAATACGGAGGTAGTATTTCCTCAACGAGCAGCTTTCTTCTCCCCAGCATTCTAATATTAGTTCATGATTTCCTGCCCCTGTCTTGTTCCTGTCCTCACCTTTGTCAAACCACTGAGCTGCATTTGGTGTGGATGTGGTATATAATTGTCTGCATACTTACCCGTTTAAGTCCAATTTAATAAGAGATACTTAAAGAGGCTTCAGATGAGGGTTGTAGGTGCTGGAAAACAGATTCTTACCGCAATGCTGTGTTGAGTCAGGGAGGATATGACCTTTGCCTGCTGCTCTGGTGTGGCACAACACAAGGAAAGAGATGAAAGTGCTTGGACTGCAGCCAGTCTCACTGGATGAGGCGGGAGGAGGGGATGTGTGCCATGGCAAGAATAGCTGGGACCTACACAGGGAAACTCCTGCACACCTGGATGCCAGCAGGAGTCATGCCAGTGTGTGTGGGCATGGACAAATTGAGTAAGAGAGCTTTGGTTTTCCTGCCCACTGGGCAAGAAGGAGGAATGATTGCCTGCCAAATAGCTTATGAATCTCTGGTGCCCCTAAGGCACTACCCAATTCCCATGCAAAGGCACGCATCCTGCATGAAGCGGAAGTCAGATTGCCAGCAGCATTGGAACATATCTGCTGCTAAGTGATAAAAAATCTAAGCTTTGAAACGTCATTGCAGCTTTGCCCTTTTGTTTTGTATTTTTCTGTCTTTCTCTGAAGCTGCTAATTTAAGCCTAGATATTATGGGCTAAATTCAGGTGATATAAGTCTCTGTTAACTGTATTTGAGCAATTCAGCTGTGTCAGGTGTGCTTGCCTTTTCAGTAGATGCAGCAGCAGATCCAGTGTCCCACTCTCACTGAGCTCAGTGATGCCCTTTTTGCCTTTGAGTGGAGGATCTATTCCTGTATAAGGTTACATTTTTAATTAAAGGCTGAAAACAGGATGCAGCAGCCTTTGGAGGAGGGCTTTGTATGTGCCTGGCTTAATGAGTGGCCAGCTGAGTTACATAGTTAAGTTTCTAGGTAAAATAATGCCAGTCTGTAGACTTGGTTTGGAAATGTCTACAGAGGCAAACGTCTGAATTAGATGATAAGTGGCTGTGGCAGGAGGGCTGCGGGTCTTCATCTCACACTGCATTGTGCTGCTCTGTCGGCAGAAAAGCAGCAAAGTGGGAAAGACAGAATGGAAGGCTTTGCAAGAGAGATAGAGTTCTTTGCGCACAATACTTGCGTGTTGCCCTGGGGCTATGGCTAGGTAGTATTGAGCAGTAGTATTAAGCAATGTTAAATTCTTCTGCTTAGCCGGAGAATGGCTTGATTCTTTTATCTCTTAGCCTCTTCTTTTGGGGAGAGGAGCAAGGGTGTGGGAGCCAGAAAAACATTTGTATTTTTTAAACTATTTTTAATACCTGTTTTCTTGGTGTAATCAAGAATATTTTCCTGATGGAGCTATGGAACAGATATGAAGCTGAATCTGTTCTATTTGTTCATAGTTTTATTTTTGAGCTTGCTTGTGTGGAAGTCTGTCTTAATGTAAATCACAGTCTTGCCAATGGCAGCCCTGTTTGGAGAAATCTCGTGTTCGAGGACACGTTCTTTTCTGTGTTGATGGAAAAGCTGGCTGTGACCAGAAGCAGACTGTCAGACACTGGGATGGGACACTGGTGCCATGAAGAGTGTAGATCAGAAAGCTCAGCCGTCTTCCTGGTAAGAAATGCTTATTCCAAAGGAAAGCTAATACTCCAGACTTCCTCTGGAATCCTCATATTATTGAAAAACATGCATTTTTGTCGAGAAAAAGGGTGGGGCTGGAAAGACAGTAAGAGCATTAGAAAATAACTGCTAGCATGGAAAAATGAGTTCAGGCTGTGTAGATGAGTTCAGCTGTACTGCTGTGGCTGGCAGGAGACCGCTGAGCAAACTGGTAATTTGCTCACAGGAATATCTGTCTTAAATGTAACATGCACCAAAACTGGGAAACTTGCAAATGTATTAAGGAACTAGCCTTGCAGTACAGTGGCAGCACATCGTCTTGCCATGCTGGAAGCTTCTCCTCAGATTGACCATGCAACTTGAACTTCTTAAGGCAGTAGCTAAAAGCAGCACGTCCTCTATTTCTAGGTATGAAGCCAGAAAAGAAAATTTTTATCACCTTGCCTGAGCCCTTTAAGACCTACATTTCTGCATCAAATTGAATTTCAATTTTGATCCATCTCAATACTTACATAAATATATTTACAAAAGCATCTTAACCTAGAATTAAAATGTCACATAGTGTAGAATTCCTTACATTCTTCAGAGGTTAATTATTTTACTGTTTAAAAAGATTATGCCTTTTTTTTTCCCTTAGTCTGAAATGACCCAATTTCGGTTTCTAGATACTATGGTAAATATTTTCTCTGCTAGATTTTAAGAGCCAAGCCTGCAAAATGCCTCCCCTTCAATATTTCTATGCAGTGATCATTTATGTTTTATCTTTTAACCTCCCTTTCAATAAATTAAATAGATTGAGCACTTAGGTCTTATACTATAAAGCATGAAAACAGCATTGACTCAAGGGGCTGGAGTCCCCATGCAGTCAATTTATGAGGTAGCCTCTAGACTTGAATTAAAAGCATTTCCAAGTCTTTGGATCAAAAGCAAAGTTTCTGTAACACCTGTGTCATGAAGAAATAAGGTTCCTCAAACAGAAGGAATGTGTTACTTATCAACTTGCATTAGCTTTTTCTTGCACTTGAGTATTCTTGCCTTTATTTTACTAACCAAGTTTATTTCAAAAGGCAGGATTTCTGCAGTTTAATTGAATCCCAAAAACGTCATCAGAAAGTGACTTGACACAAATCACAAGAAAAAGTTAATTGTCTATTAAACAGGAGTCATCATTCACCATTGTCTAGCAGAATCTGAAATTAATATACTGACATGACTTAAATATGTATATAGTGTATTCTCCTGGTTAACAAAAAGAAATCACAATTTTAGTGCAGACTATAATTAGCTGCAAATCAACTTGTCAGAGCATTCCCGACCTATGGGAATTGACTAACCAAGGAGCACAGATGAAAAAGCAAGGTTTAAAATCAATTATTTAAATCAAAATTCCCTGCTTGTTGGTTTAAGTCACAATTAATTTTTTGCTTTAAATCACTTTGGTTTAACTTATTCCATCCCAAGTTGCAAAAAATCTGTCCGCCTTCGCATTTTGTATACTTCATTTACATTGCTCCTTGATATCCGCCAGTATATTACACAGCTTTGGCCCAGCAGTGCAGTCATGGTTATAGCCGTCAGCTGAGGGACGTGATGTTCTGGTTGTTTTCTGGTGTTGACCCATCTGCACTGGTAAGTGCCATGCAGTGGCACAGTGGTTCTCAGTAACGGTGGCAGTGCTGGCTCTGTCCCGCAATACTGCTGCTGTTCTACCAGGTTATCTTCCAGAGACCTTCTTGGTGCTCAGCCACTTCTTAGTAACAGTCTGTCTCTCAGTTCTCCACTGTTCTTCTCTTCAGTTGGCTTTAGTACATGACTCTACTGGATTTACTTTCTTCCTTTTTTTTAGCCCAAAATTCTGCTTTATGGCAGGTAGAGGGTGGCAATCCTGAGGCAGGCTGCAGGTATCGCAGGGAATGCCATTGCTGCCTTGTAGCACTGTTTAAATTGGAGCATCCTTCACCTGGTTAAAAAGAGCATCTGCAGATACATTTTCATAAATGGGGGGGGCTGCCAAAATTTTAATGGCAATGAAATAACTTATCAACCCAGTCCAGAATCACCAAAGTCATAGTCTGTCAGTGAAACCACATTACTGGACATATATTATACAGTTACAAAGCAAACCTATTAACTTTTGGTGCATAATATAACGTGCAGTATTTTTAGTAATGCCCAGATTTTCCCTCCAAACTGGTGAAAAACAGTGAAGGGCAGGGTGATGAGAAAATATTTTGTAGTTTTGGGTAGCTGAAAAAAGTCTGTATCTCCCCCATTTCTCATAAGTGTTAAAATTAAGAGAAGAGGGACAAGAGAAAAAAATGAGAACCAATTGTGAATGGTCTTTTTTCATTTTCAATGTAAATAATATTTTTTTTAATATTCCCCTGACATAACTGCAAAACTAAGAAGACTTAATAATTTGGAGTCTTAAATAGGATTAGAACCAAGTAGGGCGCAAAAACGAATGGCCCACTTAATTTCATCATCCTAGTCATGTGAAATATCAATAATATTCCAACAGTATATTCTATGGTATGCTTGATTATTAACTTTCTCTTCTGTTTTAATCATCTAAAGTAATATCAGTAACTCAGGGATATTTTTAAAGCATGATTTTTATCTCGACAGCTGTACTTTCATTGAAAATGCAGCAAAACCTTATCTGTCTGTATCTTCCAATGTGGTGATCTCATTATAAATGAAATATGTGTATGGTTTTAGTTGAGGTTTAAGTCCTGGCAGATTAATTTAGAATCAGTTTTAATGGAAATACTGGTCCTACTCAAGGACCTCCAACATACATTGCTATAAACCAGCCAAGATGAAATACAGGCAAAGAAAAAAGATCATTCTCACATGCTAGAGCACAAGCTTGGGAACCAAGCTGATGTGCTCATTAAAAGATTAGCTTAAATCCGATATCAAACAGTTTAAGATTTGCTTAGCTAACTTTACTTAACTCTGCAAGGTAATAAACTGATTGCTGTGGAAACTGCCCAGTGCCTTTGAGATGTCAGGAAAGTCACTGTATTTCAAGGAGGACAGAGTCCAAACCCAAAGCAGGACACCAAATTTGTGATAAGTAAGTGCAGGACAAAGCTGGAAGTGCTCTGTTGCAAATCATCCTGTTTTATCTGAGTTTTGGTTACTCTTCTGCAGCGTGCCATGGAATTAATGTCACCTCAGTGTGGCATGTGAAGTCTGAAGGCTGCTTTTGTGTATAGTGTCAAAACACATTTGCCCAAAAATGTGCAGAGTTCATAAATAACCCATGTGTACTTTCTATACCTTTGGGCATTAAAAGCAGGGCAGGTAGGAGAGGGTCAGTGTACTGTAGATGTTTCAAAAAATGGTCTTGTGTCTCATGTGTTTCTCTAAGACTTGGCTGAAAGAAGGAAAGAAAATTGTAAACAGGATCACAATTAAAGAAATCTCCAAGTTGAATTCAAAGGAAGGAGATTTGGTTGTAAAACATACCTCCAACTTTCTAATAAAATAGAAATATCAGTTGAAATGAACAGGATACCTCTATCCAAAGCAAATTAAGTCTTAATACTGAAAAAGTATACTTTAGAAAGTCAGAAAGGTCAAGGTTCATGACATCAAATCATGGATTGCGTCTGGCAGGCCACTTCTATAATTTCCATGGGAATAACTAAAGAAAATTGAGCAAAGAAAATGTCTGCAACAACTGGGACATGTTGAAAAAAACTTGAACAAGCTTGAAAAAAACCACTAAAAACCAGATGTCCCAGAAGAATACTTTGGAAGTGTAGAAGGAGGTAGACAGGATTGGGTTTTGTCAATTTTTCTATTAACTCAGTTAACTCCTCATAGCGAAAAGCCAGTTAATGCAATATGGAATAGTTTAGAAGTCAATTAATATTTTGAAACTAAACAGCCAGTCTTTTTGCAAGGAGATACTAGCTGGCGTAAATAAAAATACTTTCAAGTGTCACATTTACAAAAAACATGGATCTGGTGTGGATTTTAATGTATAATCAGGCATAAGGACCTCCCACTCAAATTAAGGGCACCAAATTCAGCTTAAAAATGCAGGAGATGGAGGAATATACTGCCTTTGAATAAAAGGGCTTGAATTAATACTATAAAATATAATGAAGTTGTGGAGGCATTGCCTCAGAAAAGAAAGTTGTGTTAGCTATGCCTCCAGTGAGTAAAAGAACAAAACAAATGTTAGGGAACAAAATATTAATGAAAGAAAGAAGTGTCCGTACAAAATGGTTAGGTTGGGATGAAGGATCTGTGCAAAAAAGGTAAACGAATGCAAATTAAAATGATGATCAAATTAAGAAACAAAAGCATACATCCTGTAGAATGCATCGAGTGATGTGCCAAGTGAAACCTGGGGAATGAGATGGGTGCTACAAAATGCAGATACATCCTTTGCATTGTTGAGATGGGTATTGAAATTGCTTAGGAGACGAAGAGACTGGGAAGCTCAGCTGGCTGCTTTATAGGTACGGAAATTTGGAATAAAAATGTTGCTGCTTATGTTGGGTTATAGATCAGAACTGACCAAAAAATGTGGACTCTAGGCTGCAAAAGTGAGGAAATAAGTTTTTGTTCCTGTGAGAAAGTTCATTGTAAAATAAGACAACTCCACTGCAGTTCTTGGCTATGGCTTTCTCTTGATAAATGGGTCTGGAGATGTGGCTGAAAGATGGTTGTCAAGGAACATGCTTTAAAAACAGGTAAAAAAGGGGAAATGTAGGAAGCCAACAGCATCGGGTGTAAATACATATGATTTTTGAGAAAGTTGGATCAGGTTTTTTTGAGTGAGCTTCCTGCGGTTCTCACAGCATTGTGCATGAACCTCCTGTATGTTCTATCACGGCTCAGCTAGCTTCCTGTAAGCAAACAGCAGCTTTGCAATGGCACCCATCACTCAGAGGCATGACTGCAGTTACTTCTCCATAATCCATCCAGTTCCCTTATCTTCATCCAACTTTTGCAAAGCAGTTCAGAAAAAAACAGGGAAGATGTTACAACAAAACAAGGAAGTTGCACTGTCACAATGAGAAGTTTCAAGCTTCTAATAGCAAGCCTTTTAAAGTGAGCCAGTTGTAGGTATTCTTATATACACATCTATGAAAGAGAAAGGAGATGATGATGATAAAGTAGGAAAGTTAACTGTACATGGACAGTCTTAATTGCATGCTGTAAGGTAATGACAGGCTGTGAAATCTTAAGAACTCAAATATAGTTCTGGGTTCTTTTACAAACACGTGGGGGACAGAGTCATGAGCACTCGGCATGCCACCCACCGAGAAATAAGAAACAGGGTGGGGGGGATGAGAGCCACAGAGAAACACAAGGGCAGTGCTTCAAGCAGACCTGCAGTTGTTTGTGGTGGTTATCCTCAGTGAAACCCTGCCTTGTGAAGAGAGAGCTTTTATATAAACTGGTGATTAAAGGAAAGAGGTATCTAATTTGGAGTTAAGAGAATCACTGAAGAATTTAATAGTAAAAACAGTTGCTAGAGCAGGTGTTTCAACACAGCTCATACAATTGGCAGCCAAACTGCTTCCATTTCATAAGTAGGTGACACATTTAATTTCTCTGCACAAAAGTCTCTTAAACAGGTATCAAGCAAATATTCTAAATTCCATAGGTTTTTGTCCAGCTTTCTTTGCCCCTATAGTCACCTAATGCTTTTTATGTTGCTCTTCAACTATGATACTTTAGAAAATCATGCTTTGGATATGTTGATCCAGGTTGAGTAACACCTCATTCTGCAAGCAATGTTCTAGAAGCTAGTATGAGCCTGATCCAGAACCACTGAATCTATGGATGTGTTCCTACTGATTGCAGTCAGCAGTGGGTTTAGACTGAAAGGCGATCACTATTAGAGCATATTCCTTCATTTCTTTGCTGTCTGGGTCAGTCTGGTAATAATTTAATAAACTCTGATTAGGATACTTGTTTTTTCCCTGAGAACTCTGCCCACCCATGTTTGCAGTCCAAACCTCTCTGTATGTTGGAGATCCTGGAAAAAGGAATGTATCTTTGCCTGCTCTCTATGTTCTTCTCCACCCCATCCCATATCCCACAGATATAAGTGAAGTAAAAGCAGGACTTAAAAATGAATGTAATTCAAGGTTGTTGAAGAACTGCGAATGTTCAGATCGCTAGCAGTTATGGACCAATAACGTAAAAAACAATCATGGAGCTAAAACTCCTGTTGTACCCTGTTAGAGAAAATTAATTCCTGCTTTCTTAAGAATCTTTACCATCATCTCCAGGCTTGGAAAAAAATTGCATTGTTCTAGCATTTAATAGTTATGTAAATTAGCAGTAATTTTGTCACATAGCACCTGTGTGAAATTTTCTACCAGAACAGTTCTTTAAAATATGGCATAAACAAAGCACAAGATGCAGAGTGATACTGCTCTT
This sequence comes from Scopus umbretta, assembly GCA_013400535.1. Lineage (NCBI taxonomy): Eukaryota > Metazoa > Chordata > Aves > Pelecaniformes > Scopidae > Scopus > Scopus umbretta. The sequence continues at coordinate 30,914 of VZTL01070492.1, forward strand.
TCGTTGATGCTTATCTGGGAAAATCTGCATAAGCTATTGAGCATCTTTACCACAGGTAAAGATGATGTGGATATGCCAGAAGCACACCAACAAAACTTCGTAGGCGTGTGCTTGGTGTGAAGCAGTACATAGGCCACTAGTCAGACTTTCAGCAAGCTGTATTTTGCAAATACATTCAATATCATAATGCATATGCTAAAAATGTAATTACACCTTTACAGTAATTGTAGTGTCTTTGCTGTAGTTGAAAACTTTGTCTGCCAAATGTAACTTAATCTGGCTATAGAGATAGTGACAGAACTCATACCTTCTGCTGGCTTCTGTCTGGTATCGGTGTGGCCTCCACTAGTTCCTCACTCTGTTGTGCGTGAGCAGATGGAATCCTACAGCTGTTTGAATAAATATTAGTTTTAAAGAGTTATTCTGCTCTGATTAACCATTCAACGACCAGGAAATGGCAAGGGAGAGCACCCAAGGAATCTCTGCTGCAGGCCTCTTGCCCACCAAGATTCATTTAAATGTTCGAGCGGTGATGAGGTGAGGAGTCATGTAAACTGGAAGCTGTTGCTCAAGTCACCGTCCTCTCTGCGCACAGAGTAATTGATAGCTCCTGCACTTGTAACAGCTGAAAAAACAGACCAGAACATGCAAACTCGTCCACTGTATAACATACATGAGAAGCAAGAGGAGGAGAGTGTTAACGTTAATAGAAAGTGTATTATCTGCCATTTTTGTTCCACTCCAGATGTAATTCAGCAAGGAGATTGGATCTGTGCATTAGATAGTCTGAGACAGCACCTTGGAAATTGGCAGCCAGTTCCAGCCAAAGGCAGAGAGAGAGGGTGGTAAATGTGTGAACAAAATCCAGGCCAGGTTATCAAGTAAAACCCTGAGCCAACAGGGGTCCTTGTATATTGAGTAGCTGGCACTTTTCTTCATTTACAGAAGAAAAATAGCCTTTGTTTTCCAGGTTGAAGGGAAGTACTTTGAGTACAGCCTGTTGTAGATCATGACAAAATCTGGCAAGCAAAACCAATCTCAGCAGGATTTCACAGTTGAAAATCCATGTGAATGGCTTTTTGCTTGGATCTAGGTGTTAGCGTACTGTTGTACGTAGCTATGTGTCACCAGGTTTTTGTCCCTCATTTAGCATTTTTGTTACAAATTTTGGCTCAATCTGTGATGCTATGCTCTAAAGAAAAGGAATATTTGTTTACTGAGATGTCTTCAGTATAAAAAGAATGTATTTTTGGAAGGATGGTATCATCACAGCTTTTCCCTTTATTTTGCTTTCTTAATGAGGTATAGTGACATGCTATTGAACAGAAATCAACTACCCAAAATAATAGCTGGGACAAAACAAGTAGAAGAAAGGACATACTAACAGTCTTTCTTCCAAAGATCCTCAAACAGCAAACACACTTTACAACTATATGTTCAGTGATTAAAGATTTCCAAAATCAATTAAAAGCTTTAAGGATTCCAGTAGCCACGCTCAGAAAGCCTATGTGACTTTGCTGCGCATACTGTTTCTTACTGGCTGATTCAACTTCTGGTAGTCCTCTAATTAGCTTTGTAGGGGTGTCTGAAGGCATCTGGGTTTCCCACTGACTAGGGAATTAGGCTGAGTTAAGGCTGCTTGAATATACCCGTGCTGGTTTTGAGCATTTTCTATAAGCATCTCCTTACCGCGTGGTGTGCTGCAGCCCCCTCTGGAATGGTGAGTGGAAGCAGCTCAGTGGTGCAGGCTGTGCTGTAGTACTGACTGTGCCATGCTTTATGGCAGAAAGCACAGAGCAGATCGGTTTGAAATGAAAGGGAATTAAAAAAAAAAAAGACAAATTCAATTAGTTGGTTTAAATTGAGTTGGGGTTTACAACTTGAATTTTTAGGCCCAGATCCATCAGAGCACTTAAGCACCTGCTTTACCTTTGATACATTTTGCTTTTCAATAGCAATCATTTGCCGAGCTATCAGAGGCCTCCAGGAAACCTGGACTTAAACGTGCATTGTGAAGTATGGGGGAAGGATGGCAGACAAGTCAGTGGTACTTAGAGAAATTTCACTTTTTCACTCCCTGCACTTTCTGTGGTTTAAATAATGTTTTTAATGTTGCCTTAATGCAGTGCTTTTTGTTAAATATCCTGTAAATAATATCAGGAAAGGTTATTTAATGAGTAATCTTACTTTTTCTTTGAAGAGACTTGTTCCTGATCTTAACTTGGAATGTCTTTAGTATTATTGAGGGCAATAACAACCTTAATGTCATTTTGGTTTGATTTCTTTGTGTGAAGGGCTGACAGCTCTCCCTTCTCCTTCGTCACCACACATCTGAAGAAAGCTCTGTTACTGAGAGATTACTGCAGTGGTCCTTGGTCTTACAGAGATTTCATCAGAAACATTTTGTTTTTAATGGACAACGGAAAATGTTCAGCTGTCCATTATTACACTTCTTTGTACACAGTCTAAAAATATAAATGGAAATTATAATTACATCTGTAATGCTGGATCCCAGCTGAAATCACTTTAATCCCAATGTGGAAAAAAGAATCAATACAGAACCCTGAACCCTGGTCTTTTCCTCTTTAGACATTTCATTTTCAGTTGTACTAGTTTATACCAAAAGTTTTATAAGTTTTTGAAGGGACTTTAGTAGACGGAGACCATTTTGCATCCTTAGAATGGTATTGCTGCTTTGTGCTTTTCTGACTTAGAAACTAGAATGTTCTTCTTGAGTAACGGTTTATGTTCTGGCTGTGTGATATGATATGAAATTTCTCCCTTTTCCTTTTTGATCATTAAAAAAAGAGGGGCCTTTGAAATGTTGTAAAGTTCTTTTAAAGAAAATCCCATTTTACTGGAAGTAGTATTACACATATTTTTGTTAGAGAGAAACCCAACTCAGCATTAAAGATTTAGCATTGAGGTTTGGAAAAGACGTCATTCTCAACTTACTACAGGCTCTCTACTATACTGTGCTTTTTTCCCTATGGTATTGAAATAGTAGGTCTCTCAAGGTTAAATATTATATTTTTTATTTTTTTATATCAACATCTATAAGTACAGACATGCCATCAAGTGTTTTGTGTATTTAAAACCTGTGACTTTCTGCAAACCTAGACTTAGACCAGTAGTTGCTTTGTTTTGAGTTAGCTTCTGGAGAGGAAAAGAGAAGTTGCTTTTATGCTGTAAGGCCCATGGAAACTATTAATTACCAACTAACTGCAGCTTCCTCTGAAGCATCTGGTTCTGGTAACAAAGATGTAATGCTGCAATTTAGGGCACACTCTGCTATGTTGCCCCAGTTGCCACACTATTAATAATCATAGATGTAACATCCATGTAGCAGAGGTGTGCTATTCATCTGGTAGAGTGTCTTGTTTCTTAGTAATTGCATATATGTACCCCTCTAGATCGTAAGCACTGAAAAAGTAAAAAATAAATTAACAGCATTTATGGTCAGTCTTTTCTTTGAATACCTAAAAGACACAATTGAAAAGGAATGTTTCCACGTGGAGTGAGGCATTTCAGCAACCCACATCGAGTAATCTAGCTATTTATTTGTTGTCTAAGGCTGTCAGGCCTTAACTTCCTGACTTCATTCCAGGATACAGATGTCTCATTCTCTCCCTGCCCTCTCCTCCCCTTTCAGATACCATTCTCCTATACAAGAGCCTAATCCAAAGCTCATTGAAATGCTTCCATTGACATCCAGAGGCTTTGGCTGAGGCCGGATGAGTCTGGGGCACAAAGTTCCTCATCGCATCAAGTTATTCCCTCTTCTCAGTCTGGTATCTAGGCAGAGCACAGACCTCCTGCCATCTTTACTTCCCTCTGCAAAGTATCTTGATGGGTTTTTTATGAACATGCCACTTCAAGTCTATCACACCACACAACCTGAAAATACTTAGAATGATATTGTAGTAGTGACCTTTATTGTTCATTAGTGAATCAGCAGCCTAGCTTACTGTGGTTTAAATGAGCTATATAAATTGGTTGTTATTTTCAGTGATGATTCCCTTGATTTGAACATCCTAGAGCAAAGATAATTGTTTGATTGATTCATTATGGAAAAGATTGTTTCAAGTGAGAGGGTGTTTTTATTTAACTTTTTTTTCCCCCAGCCAAATTGAGACATGCTGTCTGGAATCTTTGCCAGGTTCTTACCAGGTTCAGATTGGGAAGTGCTATTGCTTCTCTTTTTGTCACTGATGGCATGCAGTAGCCTTCCTGGGTAGAGCAGAGGTGCCTCTCTGGTTGCGGTGGTGTTCATCATAATCTAAGCTGAAGCTGCTGACAAGCCTGTGGTCTTGCACATAAGACTACTGCACGTGGTAGTCTTTGACACACGATGCATATATGAGTTCAAAAGAAATTAAACTCTATACCTGGTGATGCTGTCCGAAGCCTCTCTTTATCTCGGTATTGGCTTGCCCCTATCTTCCAACTGCCTTGCTGTTACCCCTGTAAAATATCACTAATTCCCAGCTGTTGGCATTGCTTTCCCACTGCTCAGGGATGCAGTGTTTTGGTACGTCTGTAAAGCACTTTTTTTCTGTCTCTGCTGTGTGCTCCCTCTTCCAGCTTCAGCATCCGGATGTCTTCTGTTTCTAGGTACATGAACTAAGCTGATATAACTGTGTTGCCATAGACTGTGCTTGCTCTCTCTAGAAGGCTGCTGTGCTCCAAGAACTTTGCTATTGCAAATTTTATCTTGTCATCTGGCATGCAGCATGGTGTGCAGATGGCAAAGAAGAAATTTGTTTAGAAGCTATATATCTCTTCTATTACAGGTGTGTGGGGGGGGGATGCACATAGATCTGGGATACTGATGATTGCATCGGTTCCCAAAGAGCAAAGGATGCTGCATGTCCAGGGACTATGCTAGTAAGTCCTGCTGGATGGATGGTGCTGTCCCAGACCAGGAATGCATGGAAGAAAATTACATAGATCTGATGATGTCTCATGTTATCTTGGACTCCTTGCAAGCATTGCCAGGGCTGGTGCTGCTGGGAAAGAAAGCAAAGAAGAGAACAGTAGCCAGGCCAGGAGGTGAAAGTGGCAAAAAACGTGGTGGAAGCTATGGGCTCCAGGAAGCCAAACCTGGACCTTGTGGAGGGAGGCAGAGAGGACAGCAGGGGATGTGGCATCTTGCCCTGTTGTCATGTCCTCCCATCTCCAGCCTGTCGTCTAACATGATGTGCACTGACTTCCAGATTTGCTTTTCTTAAAGAAATAAAGTCCAGCAAATGAAAAGGGGAAGAACTGAGCACAGAGGTGCATGAAAGTCAGCAGTTGTGTCATCTTCATCTGTGAATGGACCACACAGCTTGTATATATCTACAGGCATTAAAGTTAGTGCCATACATGTGAGTAAAAACTCTACCTATGCCCATAAGGCTGGATTACAGTGGTTGGGAGCTATATTATGCATTTCCTCTGTGCTGTGAAGTTCAGGTCTCAAAGCAATGTTACAGCAATGTATTTGGTAGCGGTGGCATGTGTGTGTGTCTCATTCACACACAGCTATTCTGCAGGGCCTGTTGAGGGGGTGTTTGAGGAACTGAACAGATTCACGGCTGTGTCTCACCTCTCCAGAATCTGCTTCTGCTATCAGAATCTGGTGCGCTAAACCCTCCTCATCTGAGCAAGTCAACAGCCTGTCCCAGGCTGCCGCCTCAGAGAATGGCAGGGACTTTGTAAATAAAGGAAACAATTGAATGATAAGTTCACACTTCAGCACACTGCTTAACAACCTGATAACAGTTAATTACATACAGTATTTTTAAATGCAGCAACAGGGAGATAACTCATGCAGAGATGGAGCACAGGCACTTGGGCCTCGCGACCGAAGGTTAACCTCTTACTACCCGTGTCCCTAAAAAGGCCGGTGGCCTGCAGCTCCAAATCTCACCAGCTTTGACCATTCACTGGCTAACAGTGATTCAGAGCTATCCACGTAGCGTTTCCTCAGCCACAGGTAGGGACAGGGGGAAGCTGCGCTCAGTCCCACGACTTGCGGGGCCCTGCTTTGAAACAGCAACCTGTATGCTGGCAGACAAAAAAAAAGCAGGGTGATAAAACAAGGGTTGTCTCCACCATGGTCAGCAGGTTGAGCATGTCCAGTCGGCAGTCGCTCCGCTTGCTGCAGCTGCACTGATGTTCGTGTAACTGTAGAAGCTCTTAAGGAAAAAGCCAGCATAAACACAGCTGGAATGGACTGCAGTCGCAGGGCTCTTGCGGCCGTCTGCGAGTCACAGCAGCTGCAGTCAGTGCTACTGCTCTCTGGGCACCGGGTGGGACGTTTCCGTCTCTCCTAGCCTGGTGGGATTGAGGGGTTTGACCCTTGTTATTTAAAGCTCAACTTCAGGACGTCTGCTGTCAGAGCACCCGCAAAGTTTGTGCCTTAATGCAAGTCTAATTAACTGATTTGCCTATCCAAATCTGGAGATTTACACACTTCTGTAGAGGCAGCTGTAAAGTTGTAACTTCAGCTGTTTATCATGCCCTGAGCCTTTAAATCTCAATTATTAAAGGTGGTGTTTAATGGCTGGCTGGAAAAGGGGTGGTTACCAGAGTGTTAATGGAGTGCAGCAAGCCAAGAAATTTATAATCTAATGCCTGTATAGAAATGAACAAAAGAAAATATGGGGGGGGGATGTACTTACAGGCTGTTTGCACGGTTTAAGGAGCAAATCAGTACACGAGCAGTAGGGGAACAATGAGGACTGAAATACTGCCTGAAGAAAGAAATAAGAGCTGCTTGTTTTTAAGATCTCCCTCACCACCACCACCACCCCCCCCAAAAGCAGCCATCATTCTCCCCTGGATCTTGGGCTTTGCCTTTGTTCCAAAGGGGAAAAAAGGGAATGGCACATCCCGGTGAGTTTAACAGAACATCTGGACCCAGAAAGAAATTAAATGGAGAGAAAAATAACCAGCTACAATCAGCTTCAAAAATCATTTTCCTTTTTTATTGAAGCATGGTTTTACTACCCAGCTTGTGCCATCGGAGGCAGAATTGACAGCCATGCTTCATCGTGGCAATGGGAGAAAACACTGCAAGGAATGCTTTAATTTAAATGAGAGATGCTTTTTTTTTAAAAAAAAAAAAAAAAGCCTAGAAGCTTGGTAATAGCATTAATAACCACTTCTTACAGGTTTTTACTAGCCCACTAAAGATCAGACAGTGTGTTAAGATCCCAGCAGCTGAATAGTAAAGACCTGGGCTCAGGCTGTTATTACTTAGGAAGATTCTTTTAATGACTTCTGTTATTTGTTGAAAATCATTTGAACAGCACAGCCGAATAATCACCATGTTTAAATTCATTTCACGTGAAAATGAGAACAGGGTAGAATTTGGGTTTATGTGTCTTTGAAAGCACTTTACAAAAATGGCGTGGATAGCTGTAGTGCTGTGAATGGACGGGCGAAGGGAGGAGCTCTCCTGGAGCCTGAGCGGTGTGTTTGTTTCCTTCTGGAGAGGGGTTTTGACTATGGCAACTGAATTTCTTTTAAATCAGATTAAAATCTCTTGAACCATCACAGGACCTGTAATTTCTATCCTGATAGCAGCAGAGATCTGCAGCAGAGGTTGGGGTGAGGCAAAGAGATCTGGATAGTGTTTCTGGCTTTTGTGCCGCTGCTGTGCTGGGGCCAGCGTTGGGGTCTCACCCCTCTGCATCTCTCTCTCCCCTCATTGCTTGCCTGCTCACGAGGAAGTAGCTGGCCCTTCTTGTGGGCAGGGATAGTGGGATCCCCATGTCTATTTGAGCTACTGCACCGTAATGCAATACAAATATTTCCATTAGAGAGATTTCACTTTAGCATCTCGCCACAGTGGTAGCAGTTCTGCGTGCATTCAGTACTTCTTCATGTTAGTTTGAGTCTGCATTGAAATGCAAAATTCAGCTGAGAAACCTAAACAATTGTTTTTCTTGCTGGCTTAAGATGCATACGCCTTTTAAAAAGTTTTCTCCCTTCCAATGTAACTTGGCCGGCATAGTCTCAGAAATGTGACGCAGGAGACCAAAGGCCAAGAACTCTTTTAGTCTATAGGAAGAGCTTTCGGCCCCTGCTGATCTGCAAAACAAAACACCAAAGGGATCTTAAAATCTCATCCAGGTCTCGCCTCAACAGAGCATGGGGGTTCCTGAGCAACAAGCATGACTGCTTAGCATTGAGAGTAGGTTACCAATGCCAAGAGGTTAATGACTCACACGGTATTATGTTGTGTTGAATAATGAGTAACATATGAAATGACACATGTTGTAATGACTCGCTACTTAAAGTACCAATCTACTTAAGATCTCTTTAAGCTTGAAGAGATCACAGAATAGCAATGTCTTGTTCAATAGGTGCTACTTTATTTTATGCCTCCTGGTAGAAGAGATGTATCATGCCTGAGAGCATATGAACAAAACAAGCGAGGAATTGAGTAGGAAGGATTATTGGACTAGTTGTTTTGAATGCTTATAGAGCACCGGCTAGCATATTCGGGGTTTTGTTGCTGTTGATTTGAGGGTTTTAATCCTGATTATCACTGTTCCTATATTTGTAGGTTGGATTTAGGGAAGGAAAGAAAGGGGAGCTTTGCCTGCAGGATGAGATTATCAGAAGCTGGTCTGAGATCTGCTGTGGAAAATAAACTAGTGCTGGAGCAAAAGAGCAACACAATGTTTTATGGCTTTGTTGCTGGTGGGAGGGGGTTTAATTAAGTGGCACTCTAAATTCTGATGTTAACCAATCTGCGACATAGGTTGCTCCATTAGGGATTGAGAACAATCCATTTGCTTGCCTGCAAAATAGACTGTCCATGCTGTCATCAGAAATCTTACATAATCTTATAGTAAAGTTTTAAACCTGTCAGACTACTGTTTTCATATCTTCCAGTTGTTTCTGCAGTCTGCTTATCTTCATGGAAAGCTAGTATCTGACTAAACTTTATGCTTGGTCCTGGGTGTAAAAACAAGTGGGACACCTAAATGTCTCCAGTTGCTAAGAACTACCCAGGGAGCTGCTGGGGCCCAACATCTCTCAAAATTAAGCCCTCTGCAAACAATAAAGAACTTGGTTCTCCAGCTGCTTTAAGGCTAGACTTCAACCAGAGTAATGTCTATGCACTTACCTTCTGGGATTGTGATGCTTTTGCTGTTTGTTTCTAAATATTCCAAGCCATAATACTGTAGAGAGAGAGAAACTATGCATATAAGCTCTTATGTTCAGGCCAGTCAAGGCCACTGTTAAACTTTGCAAAACTGTATGCAAGGAAAGAGAATCCGGCCTGCCTGCATTGCATCTGAAATGTACTCTTGCTTGAATTTCAGACAAACTTGTATGGATCCCTCCTTCCCCAAATCCAAAACAAATATGAATTCTTTAAAAGGGGGTGAGAGAGATTTTTCTGCTCACTTTTTCACCCCAGTAACACAGGTCATGAAATGATCATTATTTTTATGGGTCTGCAAAGCCTGTAGAAGTCAAAGCTATGTAATATGCATTGCAGAGTGTTCTGCTAATCCAGTCCAACCACAGCCGTGCCTGGCCCAGGGATGAGGGTCTGGTAACTGGAAACCTGACACTGAAGGAATTCCAAACACAGTCCTCAAACTAAAAACAGCTCTCTCCGCATGGCATGTGCTACATGAGAGTCAGGGATTGTATTCGTTTACGTTATCTGATTTTTTAGCCTTGTATTGTTGATAAAAGAACAGGAGAAGAAAGCACCTCCACCAGCTCAGGCCATAAATAATCTGTGTGTGGTGTGTTTGAGGTTAGTATGACATTGCTAGACATCTGCCGCCTTCTGCGAGGTACAAGCCTCTCTCAGAGACAGCAGCCACTGAGCACTTCCTTGTGCTGCAGATCCTTCCCAGCACTAAGATACCAGATTTGATTTCCAGTGGCTTTTTAAATGCAAAACCCATCATCGGCTGTGGGAAGTATTGGTCTGAAACAGCAAAGAATATTTGTTATAGGAGTATCTTGCCTGTTAAGATACAGAGACAGACTTTAATGAAGCTCAGAGTCATGCAGTGATTTTTTTGAAACCTGCAGTGATTTAAAAAAATTTTTAAGTTACATGCACATTGAATATTAAGCAACAGAAGTTCTTAGTCCCACTGACTACAAACAGCACTGAGGTGTCTTTAATACTGTAACTGAAGAGATAGGGACTACGTGGTCTTTTCAGTCGTTTTTAGTGTTTGTTGAGAAAAGCTTTATAAAGACAGTGTAATGTATTTGATACTGTAAGATTGTTTGTTTGCATAATTTAATTCTTACATCAGCTGCTTCTTTCTTCTTTAAAAGTAGATCCTCCTGGCTGAGAACAAACGGCATGCAATCACGATGCATACAATAGAGTTCTTCGGTGAGAATTTGGACACAGATAGGACCTTGTTGCTTTCTCCTCTTCTTTAATCACAGCCTGCGCTGCCTGCTGCCATCACCCAGAGTCTCTGTATGTCTTGCTTAGACATGAAAGAGACTGCAGCCAAATGCGGGCTTTCCATTTGCCACTTAGTCTGTGGCTGTCTTTGAAGTTTATTTCAAGAAGTATTCCCTGACAAAGAAGGCAGTTTTTCATGTGAGATTATATCCCTTGCAAAATATTCCCTCAGCAGTGAGGAGACAGTGATGTAAGAAGAGAGCATTCCCTTCCTTGCTTTTTACCAGGTACTAAGAGGGTGATCTCTGTGATTCTCCCTATAGAACAGAGGCAAGAAAAACTCTTGATGAAATCCAAACCCCCAACATGATGGGGCACAGCATGAACAGCCAGACCATCATTTTGCTTTCCTTTCCTTTCGGATAACCCAAGCATGTGTCTCGTGGCTGATGTTAAAGGTGACCTGCAAATGGGGGTTAACAAGGAACCACAGTAAACCTGAAATGAAGTTATTTTTTTCTGGTGTTTTTGTGAAGCATCAGGTATTTAGGCCGGTCTACCCTGTGAGATTCTCAACTGAAGAATTACTGAAACGGGGGCTTTAAACAAAAGGGGG